>LQRL01077889.1:12092-24429 GCA_001703475.1 Hydroides elegans | reverse complement strand
ATGTTCTAAGACCCCCCGGGGCCGAACCGGAAGAGCAAGGTCGGTCAAAAGGGGAGGTGCACATCTTCAATATATATATAATCGATTCCAAAAGGTTTCAAGTCGATCGGTTGAAACCCCTAGGACAAGTTCATTACACAAAACCCGTGCGTACGACGGATGGACGGACGGACGGATGGATGGACGGACGGATAGACGGACGGACGGACAACCACCCGAACTCAGACCTTTCACCCATACCAAAACTCGTTTTGATACCCATAGATGCCATTTCCGTTGAAAAAAAAATTGCACGCACGGACAGGGTAAAACCTATATGGCCCTCTGACTATCGTCAGGCGGGCCATAAAAATAAAATACGGTATTTTGATTTAAGAAAATAAATGTACCACATGACAATCTCATAAAATCTCAACCGAAAGTTATACCATTGTTCCTAATTACCTATTATACTACTTGCTTGTGCCCACAATTTTAGCGGCCACCATTTATTCATTCAAAGGCATTTTAATGAGATGTATGAAAATAAATCAAACTCATGAATTTCATTATATTTATATTATGATGTGTACATTTTATTTTTTCAAAGCAACAGAACAACCACTGTGTTGTGTTTCAATTATGACGTCATAATCACGTGTTCATCGCAGAAGCGACTGAAAGGTAAATCTTAAATGGTAAAATATAAGCAGCAATTACTTTGCTTATATAAGCAATATAAGCACAAGCTAGCAGTTTTTAGATGCCCAAGCACCCCAGGAATAAGCATATCAAATTTCATTAAAATCGGCCCACAACTTTTGGAGGAGTAGCATTTTGAAAAAAAAGTTTTCGAACTAAACAAATAAATTGACATATAAATATATTGATATACATATAAATCAATAACGGAAAAGCGGTGGGACAATCCACGTCTTGCAAAGCAAGCCGTGGCTAAAAACGTTATCCTAAAAACGTCTTTTTTATAACGTCTTTTTTCACTATGTATCACAACGTCTTTCTCACAACGTCTTTCTCACACGTCTTTCTCCCAACGTCTTTCTCACATCGTTTTTCTCATAACCTTGTCATCTCACTGTCTTCATTACATATTCGTCCTCACAACGTAGTCCTTACAACACCTGGAAAAATCCTGAAAAATGTGCTGCCAATTCGATCGACATGAAACCATGACGAGACACAACTTCAATATGTGATTGATTTATATATGAAATATAAGAGCTCTTAATTATTTACTTCATAGCTTTTCTAATCACTGGAAAAAAAATGAAGGAAAAAGACGATAGATGAATCGACATGAAACTTTAATGAATTTGAAATATTTCTCATACACACATGGTGACAGTTACAGGACTAATTTCTGGTGGCCGAGACGACCCAACCCAATGCTAAGCGGCAGTTGGTTGTGCTTGGCAAAGTTTACTTACATGCATACTTAAATGATAATATCTCTTTATCATATACAATTCTTAAACTGAATCTGACTGTTTTTCCAATTTTAAAAGTGCTCCAGAATCGACAATTTTCGCTCAATCGAGATGAAACTTTGACGAGGCACAACTTCAGACCTCGGTTTATATGTGTATAAAATATGAAAGCACTAGCTCAATCGCTTCATACCAAATTCGCGTGCACAAAGTACTTGGCATGTGAAAAAAAGTTTAAAATCGACAATTTTTAAAGTGCTCCAGAATCGACAATTTTCGCTCAATCGAGATGAAACCTTAACGAGGCACAACTTCAGACCTCGGTTTATATGTGTATAAAATATGAAAGCACTAGCTCAATCGCTTCATACCAAATTCGCGTGCACAAAGTACTTGGCATCTGAAAAAAAGTTTAAAATCGACAATTTTTAAAGTGCTCGACTTCAGACCACGGTTGATACGTGTATTAAATTTCAAAGCTCTAGCTGTATTCCTTCCTACCCAACTCGCGTGCACAAACTACCCTATGTCAAGGGGGACGGACGGACGGACAGACGGACGGACAGACAGACAGACGGACAAGCTCAACCCCATATCCCTCCGTTTCACGGGGGATAACTAGATGTAAGCTATTGACTTAACATGAAACGAACTTTAAGTCCTGACATCGTTACCTTGAATGACCTCCTGTGGCGGAATGAGGGCGAGGGTTGAGGAGAGGTTACTCGTGAGAATAGAGGATTCTTTTGAGTTCATGGCTCTTAGGTCTTCCTCTGTCATCTCTCGCTCCTCGCCAGAACTGTCCTTCAAGTGACGCCAGTTGGGCAACGACCTGTGTGGCGAGGGAATAACAGCTAACATTTATTTTTATGCCGAGAGATTGTTTAATAATTTTCAAGGACCTTAAGGACAAAGGGGATTAAAGCAATCACATATACAGTTTATGGTCAGTCGCTTATTTTACAGCTTGTTTCCAAACGTTTCGAGAAAAGGTCATTTATGATAGCTTTCGAGTTCATATTGTCAACATGTCATAGTATTGTATTAAACAAACATGTGATTCGGATTGAATGTCAAGATTGAGATGGCGACTCGACATCAAGTACAAAACCAACAACGCCGATTATTTACTGACCTCAAGAATCTGCCGATATCTTCATCCTTAGCCCACCACGCGCTGATTATGCGCTTTTCGTCCATTTCTGACATCACCACGCCTGCAACAAATGATATGTATCATAGTGTTACGTTTTTGTCATAAACTATATTCTTCGAAGTACAACAACGGGCATTTTTGAGTGAAAAGTGAAATCTTCACAAATCAGTCACATACGTCATTTATAAGGTTGAACTGAAAACAATCAAAATTGGATTGAAGTTGTTATTAATATTATTTTGATAGAAATGATTCAACGTTAAATACCTTTATAGACGGTTTGACAGGTTTCCCTATACTCAGTTAATATATTGCACACGATTTTAATGAACTGGTGGGAGTAGTCTGGTAGATCCTGCATCAGATTCTGCAATTCTTGTACGCTCCTTGCAACTGCTACAGTACTCTACAATATGCGAAAAAAAGGAGAAATCATGACACAAAATATCTAACTTGGGATGTTGTTTATTGATTTGTAGTATTTTTAGATAAGTTATTTTTGAAAGGGATCAAATTGGGAAAACGTTGTGGTATTTTTTGTGTGAAGTTTAAGAAAAACTAATTTTCAAACGTTCATGAATCATGAATCACATAGCATTATGTACCAACCTGTAACAAGGGCTTGGGCACACCCAGTTCTCGTTGTGTCCTCAGATCAATCGTCACCCGTTGGGCATCAAAACCTGCGAAACAGGAGAGAATTTGAATTTGTAAATATAGAGCCCAAACTCATACACTGGTATGGTAAAGTCCTTCAGTCTTAGATACATTTTTACAATACAACATAACAAGGCAAGTTTAAATTTATATATACACATGTAAGTTTCAGTGCGATAATAAGCTAAATAGGTATCAAATATACATTGTATTTCCATGCAAGTTATGATGAAGCTATATGATTACATACAATTTATCTAATGATAAATACATCTCGAGTTTAATATGGTGAATTGTCGTCTGAAGCCTGTTATACATATACCAGCTAAACGTCGATGTGAGAAGATATATTAAATTAATAATTCAATTTATGATTCAAATGTACATTAAAATGTATACATTTCAAAGGGGCAAAGGAAGTGTACACAAAAAGGCACACACATGGGTATAACGTTACCAAAAATAAACATTTTTTCTGGTACATTTATTTAGATGCAATACTAATGAATAAGAGCTGAATTTATCAATTTCTGCAAAATTCATCAGAATTACATTATCCTTGTACGAAAACGTTTTCTTATATAACAAAATACATATAACAATATGCGGCAGCTGTGAGGAACATACAGGAACATGTATAGCAGAATGTGCTAAGCATATCTATGTAGTTCATGCATAAGGTTTTAGTGTAGTATACAATAAGTTCTAAATCAATGATATACATGTATACTATTTTACAACATTAATTATCATTCATTTCACTCACAATGGAATAAACAATGATTCAAATGTGACATACCATCATCATCTTTGAGTTTTTTCTTTCCTCCTAAGGATTCGATCATTATCATGTTAGTAGAGTTTTTAGTTATTGTTAGTTTTACCAACAATCTACGGTAAGCTCTATCAGTTTTATCAAAAGATTAGTGGTGCTAAGATACATCAAGACATTGTAATTAGATGATCATTAATAACATGCGCCTCTTATAAAAAAAAACATATTTTTTTATTATAATATACAGTATTAGAATCCGTAAAATGCGTATATACACACGATCTGTTTACGAATATAATTACCTCTGGTAGCCTGTGCAATATTATTGTTGATGCTCCCCGACACCAGATGGAGATATGTTTCATTTATGAACTCAGTTATGAAGCTGCTTAAAGCACAAGTTCTGAAATCATATCAATTTGATTAGAGTTGATTACACTAAATAATACATACGGTACCAGGGGTGGAAATAACACTCGCCACACTCGCCATGGCGAGTGAAATTTTCGATTGGCGAGTGTGAATTTGAAGTCACTCGCCAGTCTGGCGAGTGTAAAATTAACTATTAAAAACATAATTTTCCCAAAATTGTTGATTTAATCTTAAGATTTTTAATAACTCAATCAAATTTGTCGGCTCGCGCCTTCAGCGCTCGCTTATCCTTGCTTAGAAATAGCGTCGTCCATATGCAAACCAAATAAGGGAGATCACATTTTAGTGGTTTACATTTTGCATATTTTCACATCCTGGCGAGTGTAAATCTTCGCTGGCGAGTGTAAAATTTGACTCACTCGCCAGTCTGGCGAGTGTGAAAATTATCTTATTTCCACCCCTGCGGTACTCTAAAATGACGTTTGTTATCCATTTAATAAACTTAGATGTGTTTTACTGATCACTGACGCACATTTAGTGTTGTAATATTTAAATAAAACTGATCATGATACTAAAGCATAAAACGAGATTAAGGGATAAAAAAATCTAACCCAGGTTTCGCCTTTATAGCTCGTTCGACCTCTTGTGTGAACTTCATCAGCGGGTTGTATATCACTGAAACCAAAAGTGACTAACGATTTAACCAAATGTTATATTTTACATTTTTAAGATTGACTTCATATAACTCATCACTATATTTACCAAAACTTTAATATTGTCTCTTTTTATGATGATGTGCATCGGTATTCAAACATTTACACCACCAGCGATTAAACACTTGTAGTAAAAAAAATGTTTAAAAAAATCTCAATAAATATGATGTGGAAACATGTAATCCTTTGGACGCAAATTACTTAAGAAAATAGCAATCAATTATAGATATTTTAAAACGTTCGATATGCCTAATCATCACCTTAAATCAGGGCAAACAATAGTGAACATACCAGTGATATTATTAGGCGTTGGTTTGCAGACATACTCGGCTTTGCCAGGCTCTGACATTCCTCCACCTTCCTTCATCATCTCGCCCTGGTAAATTAATTGAGCTAATGTCTATTATGACAATTATATAGCCCAATTTCAAGAGTTTAACTTTAATAAGTCAAAGCATGATCAGTTAGTACATGAAGTGAGTAACATTGTGCTATTCTTTCGGTGGTGTCTCATTTAACTACAAAAGAAAAAGATTGTGTGCAAACAACTTTTCTGATGTATCCAATATATTAGCACCGAGCAACATTATAAAGAGCGTTTGATATCCAAAGTAAACGAAAGTTGTATCAATCAAAATATTTATTGCTATTCAGCGTAATAGTTCAAACCAATAAGACGTACGGTTCCATAGAATTCCTGGCGCTGCTCTCGCATGTAACTGTCCATGCTCAGCGCATGCGTCGAAGCGCTGAACTTAAACAACGCGACCTGTCAAAAAACCATTTTAAAATATGCACACATGTATACACTTGTATTTCTTTACCAATTAATTCACTACTATGATCACTGCGCGTATATTTGTTTCTCTTAACAATGCTTCTCTTTACAGTTTTTCCGCTACTGTATATGTAAGTTGTCGGAATACCATATCATGTTATCAAATCTACGTTAAAAACTTATTTTCAATATACACTGTATATCAAATAAAAAGCAGAGAGCGTTGTCAAAGCAATATATTCTAAATCCTTCCTACATTGCCTGGTCGCTGAGGTTTTTTCTTGGCAAAGAATCCGCCGATATCCTCCACCATGTCAGTGCTCACTGCGATTTGTGACGTATTGGCGCTTCGCACGTCCAAATAGTCGCTTAGCAACATGATAAGCTAAAAGAAAATAATAGAAAAACAAATAAAGATTTGATTAAATGATAATATATAATACGACGAGAAAATTATTTTACCTTACTTTGAGATGTTTATAGTATAAATGTAGGATAGAGATAATATCACACGTTTAGGCCTACATCTCACAACAGCAACGTCGACAGAAGTAAGATTAATGGAAGTTAATCATTGATTGTTTATCTGGTTTGCTTTTGTAATAAATGAAATATTCAAGTTTAATCCCAATAACTGGACACATGATTATACGAATATACATTTTCATTGTTTCCCCATTACTTAGCGTATATTGAAGCACAAACAACTTACTACACGTTGAATTTTCTCCCATACTTCTAGAGAGTTATACACAGCGAAATCTGCTTGGCCACCGGCATACCACTGAAAATATTAATATCACAATAATATCATATTTGTTATCTTATTCATTATGACCACTATTCAAATGCTCGAAATCAATTAAACTATTTTACGACCTACTTACAAACATGTACATGTACGTACATATGTGTCAATAAAATATGATTGAAATCGTGCAAACCTGATATCGATAAACCAAAAATTCAGGCTGAAAATTACTGGTTCCCATCTTACCTTGATACGCTGCATGTTGGCCATGATGATCTCGTGAATACGGGCAACAACGCGGAATTGGTTGAAAACCAGCTTCAGGATCTCGAGTAGCAGCGATGGGTTGTAGACCTGAGACAGGTTCTCGCCCTCAACATATGCGCTGTAGTTAAAAGAAACATGATTAAATTGTATTATGATAAAAATGATATCTACGAATTTGTTTATGGTTTCAGTATTCGAGAAAGATATTTTTTTGTTGCCACTAATAAAATCTTTAAATATACTATCAAATATTTTCCTTTAACAAGGATATATTACACAATTACTAACATGATAACTGATATCTTAAAGACAAACCGTGCGAGCAGCATTTACTCCCAATTTTAATATTTTGACATATTGAGCAAACCAAATCATCTTACTTATCGAATACTTGTTGTGATGCTCTCTGCACTATACCCAGCAATCCTGGTCTTATCTGCCCTCGCAAACTCTGAAACAAAAATGCGATTGAAAGAACATAGTAGACACGATAAGAATTTGGGAATTTAGCTATATACTGATTTATATATTTCTCAATTGACATGCTTAAGCTAGCAAGACAAGGCTTTAAAACCATGGGATCTTGGGCTAAACAAATGACCCCACTCAGACCATAATCCCACCCACCCACCTCGATGGCCTCGTTCATCTTCTTGACGGTGGCAATAGATTCGATGATGATCGCCAGGAACTTGACCGGGTCGTGTTCGGGGTCCACGTGAAGGTCTTCTGTGATGTGCTGCGGTTTGGAGACATCTTCTAGTTTCACGTCCATTAGCTTTTTCAGGTTCTGATCGGAAACTGATAACAAGGATTACATATATGGTTTGTGTCGTACATATCATTGTCATGTGTTTTAGTGATACGCCTCATTTCAATATGAACAGATTCGAAAATGTATTTATTGAAAGATAGTATCAAGGTCATGTAAGATCAAATACAATTTTTTGACGTAAAGATCGAATGACATGTAATCATATTTGTTTTACCCGATTCAATATCCGTCGGATTCGTGGCATTCAAGAGTGCAGTTTTAAGCATTGATCCCTTGTCGCCGGTGCCCGTCTTCCCGCGGCTCGATCGCTGGGATCCAGAGCGCTGAAACCCTTGCACCACTGACCACATAGGCTTCGTGTAGATCTGCTTATGTAATGCCTCGACCAGAATCTCGTATATTTCCTATAAGTATAGAAAGAGGCAATTGAAGTATGGCTGTGTGTTCAATAAATTAATTCGCTCAAATTGTGAATTTTCACTAGTTAAGTAATAACTGAACGTAAGTCAGTATAGAAGCAACCAATTTAAGTTACCTAAATAATTAAATACGTAAGTCAGAATGAAAATAAGCAATCTCCAGTTAGTGAATTAATCTTCCGACCTTGTACACGTAGTCACATCATCAAAAATATATCAAATGAACTGCGATTGAGAAATATTAATCCAGATTTTCGGTTTAATGGTGCCTCAGTAGGCTGTTATGAATTTTAAGCAAAGAAAATTTTAATACATGTATACTGATAGATTTAAACTCACTTCTCGCTTCGATTGAAGTTCTATCCGAACATCTTGTAATCCTTCCACTTGATTCAAGTCGTTATCCAACAGTGAAGCTAAAATAGGAAAATGACACAGGATTTTAAAATATGAGGAGGCAGCCAGGTATTAAGTATTATTTCTTTTTTATATTTCTTAAATTTGACCCGATCGTTGGCCGCGTGTTACAAATAGTAAATATTGCTATGTTTACTCCAGTTAAAATAAACAATTCTTATAACTCATAATAATAAACTTAAAATAAACGGGAAACGCACATTATCATGAAAAGCATATGAACTTCAAACAAATGTACTGAAAACACACACATTTCCGCAATCAGTACTACAAGTTTACCAGATTTAATTAGGAGGTCAGTTGCATGTAGATACTGTCTCTTGTCAACATGAAGTTGGAGTGTATCATTCACTTTCTTTATTTTTTCACTAAAAACAAAATTTAAATCATATTCAGGAAGGTAATGTTTCGTTGTTCCCACCAGGGAAATTTTATAAGTGTTTTCTGACATGGAGTAACTTTACTGTTTTAAACTATGCAAATATATTGGTGTGATGTTTTTCAAATTACGATATATAAGTACTTTTTGACTTATTCATTCATGACCTGACACAAAATTACTTTAATTTGAATTTAACAAGACATATTTCCGATTGTTATCTTTGGGAAATTTGTACCCACATCTGATCAAGCATTTCGACGATCATCTTGTGCTCCTGGCCCTCTTGCCAGAGCTTTCGAAGCTCATCTCGCTTACAGTGCAGGAGGTTCTTACATGATTGTAGATTGTCTTTAATCGCTCTAATTCGCTCTTGTGATGCTTAAAATAAAACAAGTATTGGTTCTTTGATATCAATAGTCATGTGACGTTTATGTTGTAAAACATGTTCAATTGATTAAGCATTACAGCCTGATATTTTCAAGACGTTAAAATGATGCCATCTTTATTTCAATATTTAAGAGTTAGGATCGATATTTGTTACGTTGTTAGACATACATCCAGCAGTTTTATTCTTTTTTTTTAAATATCCATTCGTTACCAAGTACACACATGAATGAGCAAACACACAAATGGTGCACATTCAGTCTGCAGAAAACATCTGAAAGGTGTCCAAGGTTGCTGAAGACTCATATCATAACTACGGCACAAAAATGTAAAAAATAGTCTGAATAGTTTTTTTTTTTTTTTTCATGTTTAATTTCAGTTATAAATTTTCCCTTACATGTTATTCGTGACGATATAGTGGTGTATGCTTGAAAAATAGCCGTCAAGTCTGCCTGGTGACCTGCACATATAACATTAATTTATTTCGATTGGACTTAATAACAAATAAATAAGGAACAATTGTCTTGAAAATTAATGGAATTGTTTAAAAAATACCATGTTCATCTTATTCATTTTAACGAGAAATACATCTCAATGAAAAATACACGATAACAGTCTTTCCGACTATATGACACTTACTAATCAAGCACAAAATCTGAATTTCTGACAAACAAAGATAAGGTATTTGTTTATTCATCATTAAATGTTAGAGCATTAAGAAAAATTAAATAATATGATTGCAATTTTAGCTTTATAATTTAATCAGATACAACATTATTTATTACCAATGTGTGATCTTTATAGTATCGATAAAAATGTCACTATTTTCACAATGGAATAAGTAAAAAGCATATAGTTTATAGCTCACCGTGAACTAATTTGTCCAATTTCTTATCGCTATCCTTATATTCCTTTTCCAATCTTATCTTCTGACGTTCTCTCTGTTCCGTGTCCGCTCTTTTGTAAACATAAATGCACAATGTTTTTGAGGCTATAACTAAATTGACCTCATGAGCTTTTATTTGTAACGCATATACGAGGTCAAGAAAGTGTTTCGTTTCGAAATGTCTTTTCGGCGAAAGTTAAAATAACGCATTATCTGACAGTGCAGAGCGTGCTGTTACATATTCACTATAATATGACAATGTGACATTGTTTGACAGAACGATAAACTGAAATTTGTGTGTCAAAAACTAATAAAAAAAGGCTTTAAATATAATGGGCGATAATCGAGATGTGAAATTTCATCAATAAACTTCAAGCCATAATCAATTATTTACATGTCATACACATTTTATTTAATCAAAAATGACAAACAAGACTGCATAGCGAAAGTAAAACCGTTAAACGATATGATTTATTGAAGATAAAGACTTCGGCCGAAATTGACCTTTCCAACGAATCATAGTTTAATTATGTTTAAAGCCGTTTTGTTCCTTATCAATTAATAATCATAAGAGCAAAAGGGTTGATAAAGACTCTTTTCAATCCCCTCTTTTCGCACGCATTCAGTTTGAAAGCTGTCAATTCCTTTTAATCTTATCAACTTCCAAAAACTCAAAATCTAGCCGAAAACACCTCGCTGCCCTCGTACGCATTTTTAACATGACAACAAACATGAAACAGAGGGCAGAATTAGACCAAAGATTAGTTTTGACCTCTCAAATTAGTAAATATGCAATTATATAGTCGATTCAGCGGGATTAAATTAGTATACATATGGCACTGGTAGAATAAATGCAAGACGATAATGCAAGAAAAGGGAGGACTTACCCGTAGGAGAGGGTTCTGATGATGGACATCAACCTGTCGGACTAAAGAAAAAGATAATCATCAATAATAAGTGTGTGGATCAATTTTGCTTGTAATTAAACTGTTTAATCATATATAACTCACCGTTTCTTTAGATTTTGAGACATTTTGCACTTCCTGATTCGCCATTTTGGACCAAGTTATGCACAAGTAAACAAATGGGGAAGTTCGAGCATTGTTTTGGAGACACTCTTACCTGGGATTATGGTCCTAGCTCTTACTGTTTGTTTGTTTGTTTATTCTTTGGTATTTCAACAAATATATGCAATGATACAATAATACAGATAATAAGCAAAGATATGCACAATTTGTTACAAAATACACAGGATGTCCCATGAAAGCCCGAAGGCTTATTTCCAATGGGGTCCATGCTTACCCTTAACAGTGTTGTGCCAAAAGACTACGAACTAACTGATTTTAACACTGAGTTACAGTTTTGATAGTTAGTTATGGCACCCAAAAAGAACAGTAACCACGATAAAAATTGCATGAAACATTCTTCGGAGAAAAAGATGTGTTTGAATGGTAATTACAACCGCAAACTTCCATTTCTAATACCCAGTTATATTTGTCTCGTGACAGTACATACACATGAAGAAGAGCACCCCCTCAAAAAGGGGTTCCTTCTCATAATTGATACATCTACAAACCTTTCAAAACATTGTACTCTAGCTACACGAATTCGACGAACACCTTTTTCAATAATTGGTTATTTTTTACTAATTTCGACCATGATTTTATTCTGAAATACGTAGCTAGTCATGCCACATTGAAATATAATTGAAACCCGGTCGTATATGCAAGACTATCAATTTTTCATTTTTCATAAAAGGTGATCCTTTTCAGAATCTAGCCATCTATATGAGCAAAATGAATTCAGATTTATGCAAAAATAGGAAAACCTTTTTGTAAAATGCATTTCTTTGAAATTCGATTATATATTGTAATTGTAATTTATTATTTATAAGAACATGTGAATTTCGAAAACATAAACTGTTTTTGTCATCGCACAGATCGCTAGTAAAACATCAATTAGACTATTATATCACTGTATGATTTTGATATAAAATGAATTCGCGATCAACAGGGCACATAGAAGAGATATTAAAGTATTTACGGTAATGATTGACTTGCATATGAGGTAAATTTACGTTTTATGGCTGTCAAATATTACTTATAGCCGAAACAGGAGTGAGAAAAAGATAATCATTGATAGATACTGCATGTTGTTTGACTAGACTTTAACATACTA
>LQRL01077887.1:26311-36546 GCA_001703475.1 Hydroides elegans | reverse complement strand
ATATATGCCTTTAGCCTGTCTTCATGCAACTTGGCTATCTGTGATTGGCTTAATTTGCGAAGAATCACTGATCAAATAAATTATAATGGCATTTACCTCTGATCGCTTCATGCATTGTATTTAGGGTTCTTAACGTAATATTTGACTTCAATTATATATTCAGGCGCTCTTGCAAACATTGGTTTCAAAAGAATATTTGAATATGGATGTTTTTTGTGTTTTAACAAGGATACACATTTACAGGGTGTATTGTACCATGGTGGTACTAGTATTGAGTCTCAAATTGATTTGGTAGGCATATTTGATGACACGCAATTTACAGCTTAGATAAAGATAATCAATTTAAAAAACGGGATATAAAAGCTAATAAGACCATCATTGGAAGAATATGGGGTTCCGATGTTGTTGTAATGAAAACTAAGATGTTTGCTAAAAGCAAGATATCCGGCAATTACACCACAATATAATAATTGTATGTTTGAAACATTTGGATTTGGAGTACTTACCGTTATGCATCATTGCACATGACATCAAGTAATCTTGTCTAGTCTTAACAAACTCAATGTATTTGCGCCGTCATATCCAAAGCATTCTATACAATTTCTTATTTTTACAGGTGTTACATTTATATGCCAGTGGTTTTCTTTGAAATGTAGTACCCTCTTAAATGAAAATTTAATAATACATTATTGATCTAATCATATGAATATACTGATTTCATAGCATTAATTGTATCATAACTATAACATAAAATAAACTGGTTGACAGACAATATAATAATGGATTTAGTTTCCTTTGGGAATCGATAATAGTTTATACTATGCTCTTTATACTACATGAGACACTTGCTTATGGTAACTAGGTAACCAGTTATAAAAGACACATTATTCAAAATGTATAGTCGTTGTGAAAAGCAAGTAAGCTAACTTTCATTAGATTGGCCAGATGTTTAATCTGACAATAAGTGTTTAGAAGTCTTCTATGACATTTTTTTCTGGAATATCATTTATAATGACGCACTTGAAAATGTATTGATGATCAAAGATATGTCAAAACTAAAATTGTAACAATTGATCCATTATGTAGGATGATCATTTACAAAAATCTTAATTGGGTCTGTTGGGAATGAACAAGAAAGACACAGTTTAATTGATAAGGTGCGTGTAAGGCCTTGTTTCCGTAATAATATTTGCCCCATTTGTGTTTTAAGACACCCGGCAATTATATCTTAAGCTATTTGATGGTTTTGGAAAAAAATGATTTTAATGCCCATATTGTTAAATATGTATTAACACATTTAGCAGAAAATACTAAATACTAAATCTTGTTTATTAATTAAAACAATTTGCTTGATTTTTGTTCACAAATACAAATTAAATTGAGCGTAGGATTTGCTCTCGTTCAATTCTACGGTTTCCACTTAATAGATGACTTCCATCACATATTATTTTAAACCGTAGATATTTTAGAATATAAAGAGGGCATGATACAATTATTTTTTAGAACCATTCTGCAGTATAATGGACACCATTATATGTTCCAGTTTTCGTAAAGATCAAAATCATATCAAAATTCATATTCATTGCAATCTTGCTTATACATGTTAAGAGCATTGAGCAGTATCATCTTGCGTATAGTTTGCTCTTGGGCAATGTATTTATGCTACGAGTGAGGGCGGGGCCGGGTTGGTGCCAGTCTCTATACGTAAATTGCAAAAATTATTTGCTAGTTTGACATTATTTAAATTTCAATTTGTCAGCATCATATCTATGATTACATTCATTTTATAAATAACATATAAATTGATCTTCCCATAAAAAATAGCATGATCAATGTTATATCACTATACCAACCATGCATAAAGAAACATAAAATGGGAAAAATCGCCTGCGGGTGCGACGAATTTAAATCGATTTTGTTCCGAATATATTTTTTGGTTTATGTTCATGTTTTTGGAAATCATGTTTGACTGTGGTTAAATGAGGCCTTGAGAGTCAATGTACGGCGGGTGCCTTTTCAATATTTGCCAAAGGATCACTCGTGCGCTGAACATTACCATTCGTTTAAAATGATTTTATAGCTAAGTATGCATCTTACAACTGGCATGACTAGATAAAGAGGACGACACCGATGTAAGCTTTTTGTTTTCATTTTGTAGACGAAAGATAGCACACACTTTTGGGTAAGAGGCTCAAACAAAGAGTGTATTGTGTGTGTGGTGTTATACTTTAAAAACCTCCGCTATTATTGTTTGTTCGTATTGTTGTAAGTATATTATATTGTTGAAAAATTGCCGGATATCTTGCTTTCAGCCATCATATTTGTAATTATTCTAAAAACGTTAAACCTCAACGTCTTTCAATATAACTCATTTATCTTTAAATAAGATGTTTTTTGGTTTCATATGTTTTATATTAATTTAACGATCAACTACATGCCATTATGGTTGCTTACCAAAGCCACTACTTTTGCCACCCTGTTAAAACAAGTTGTCGATGGCAGCAAACCTATCCGCATTGTGTGATGTTTCGTTTCAATGAGATAACGAATATTGGCAAATCTATGTATTTTAGAGCTATATTGAAAATAACTAGAAACATTCACACGTACAATAATATTCCTAAATGCTTATCGTCTATTTTTAACTTTCAGCAAAGATTATATTTTCTCACGATATTTGGTAATAGCATGCATCGTATATATTTATAGCGATGAAATTTATTAAGTACGTGTGAATGTTTCTAGTTATGTTCAATATAGCTCTAAAATACATAAATTTGCCAACGAATGGCAAATGAAATTAGTTTTTAATCGCAGGCAAGTACAACTGGCCAAGTATCAGGACGGGATAGAAGATAGGCTTATAAACTGGAACCAAGCTAATTTGAATTTCCTCAAACCCAAATAAAGTTTAGATATATTGTTAGGCCTTTTAAACAGATAGCGCAAAAAAGTGATAATCATGAACTTTTTTATTTATTTCAATGTTTGATGTTCAATATGAATTCAAAACAAATGTAAAGCCCATGATGGAAGCGTGATATTCATAAAATGCGTCTCATATATGACAAAAGGAAATGAAGTTATATAATATTTATTCCTTAATAGATAAACTAAATGTTCAACGATTAAATCCATGCTTAAAATAACGATATATTTACAGCAAAGGATCAGAGGTTTTTTTTCTATGTTTAAAAGTACAGACTATCACCATATTGCGGCTATAAAAGAACTCGTTCGGAAAACATTTGAATACCCAACCAAAGACCCAGCAAATTATATTGATGCCGAATGGCCGGATTTCTTGCTTAAAGAAGGTAAAAAGAAATCACTCTTAACATCAAACTAAGATTCAGTCAGTACCATCGGTTATTCAATATAAAAGCTTTCGCTTAATCGATTCGATAATCAATGAGCCGTACTTATTTCATTGCATTATAGAAAATGTAAGACAATTCGAATGTGAATGACACCCAGTGGCCTAATAAGAATCAAAATAAAATAATATCTATGCGATCTAATGCTTAAGTCAGTAATATAAACATGCATTTGGTTTGGTGAAATATATTATACAAATGATGTGTATTTCAAAATTACTTTGAATGTTTTATTTTATAAATGATGACGTTTTTAAAATGATCAATCTACAAATGCATTTTTTCCAAAAAATATCGAAATCTGTGGTTAAACGTTGGTAATAACATAAACATTTTGCTTAAACTTTTGTATTAGAATATATTATCAACTTTCCATCACATTAATATGTGAAAAATATATGCTTAAACAACAATAATATATATTCATCTGAGTTATGCACAAAACATGTTTATTTGATGACCTCTTTTCAATATTTTTTAATACACAATCTTACGATGTTACATCATCCAGCACAATGAATACATTTGAAGTGATATCCGGTGTCTTGTTAACGTAATCACTAAAGACGAACATAAAATACATAACTTAAACAAGTGATCTGAAAACTGAAACATTATGGGTTAGTGTGACCATGTTCGATGTCATAACTGTTTTGAGTAAATGTGTCCAGTATGGATACACCTATAAGACGTCTTATATGGCTGCCCTAAATGAACAAGCTGAAGCATAAACATACTCTACAGCTAGATTAAAAAATATATTTATAAAAATTCCCATAATTTAGTTATCAAGAAAATTAATGGAAAATGTGAATTTGAAATTACATAGTTTCTATGTTTTATGTATGATAAGGTCAGTGCGGTTAATTATTTAAAATCTATTTTTAATGTTAAACATAATCGAGATTTATATTTTTACATTTATTTATTTTTAGATTAAGACGGCTGTAATTACATCGTCTATAGTTGACAACATACTTTCGACCACTCAATTAGATTCACATATTTCAATTATAAACACAAAGGAGGTGCAACTAGTGGCACTCGCAATGGAATTCAAAGACAGCAACTTTGATAGAGTTTTCATGTCGATTTATTTTCTTTTAATGTTATGCCTTGGGACATTATATATTCGTCACAAAATAGTATCAATTTCCCACGCCATACATGTATGTTAAATCAGCAAGTGCCGTACTGGTTTTATTGTAAGCATGGGGATTGGTTTCCAATTATCATTATGAATGAACATTTTAAAGATAAAATGATACCATGGCATTTAACGTGCTTTAGCAGCGATTTTGGCCTGGGCGCATTTTATTCAACTGCCCAATTCACGGCGATTGTTGCTCTAGAACGCTACTTCTATTTCTGCGAGCCATTTCTATACCAGCGCTTTGTGACGCTAAAATCAATTATTTGAGTAACATTCATTATGCGTGTATTTCTCTACATATACATTTTCTCGACTGAAATCATGTACGTCCGTTACCTTATGCCAACTCAGAGCTCAAACTTATCATTATGCGATTCAGGTTGGCTTGTTCTTTGTTCCGTCAATTACTCCACGATTTCCGGGATTCAAAGCATAAAAAACACTAATTATAAAGTCGATATCATTGTTGCTGAATCTGCATTATCAGGCAAAACGAGGGCTATTGTAGTATAAAGTATATATATTTTAGCTCTTACATAGTGGTAATAAAACAATATAGATAATAACATTTATTGGCAATTAATATCAATCTATGATATTTTTTTCGCAATTTTAACTAGGCAAGACTAAATACAAATTTATACAAATTATAATCAATAGAGGCTCACTATTAAGTGTATTGGTGATAATTTATTACTAAGTATGTTTTTATTCTTATTTTAATATTTCTGGTCCCTGATACATTTTGGGGAAATTTTATATCCTGTTCACTTAACAGAATTGCCCTGTTTCAGGTTTGAAGTCGCTTTGTTAAATAATATACTGTAAAGCATGCTAAGAATTATTTTATTTGCGATGTAATAAGAAACGTGATAGTAAATATTTTTCGTTTCAGTGAATTGTTTTTTTTTGTTTGTTTTTTTTTGTTGTTTTTAATGGCAGGTTACATAATGGAATCTCTCAATGACTATAAATATCGGACAATTTCTGTCATTCTATGTTATTCGCATGTAATATTTTGTCTACCCACTGTGTTAAATTCAATAATCATAATATATGTATAAGACGATTTGAGAGGGGGCTATGTAAAATAATTCCGCAAAAGAGGGCGTTTTTACATGAGAAGAAGATGTGGTAGACCATGTCACCATGGTATTGGGGCAAATCTGCCAAATATTTTATCAAAATATTTGGCTGAATTGCCTCAATACCATGGTGACATGTTCTATTGTGGCTATCATACATCAGCCGCGGATAAAGACGAACATTCAGCGTTTATTATATTTTTATCTTTGAGCAGTTATAAACGATCAAGGTACTATTTGCATGTCAATTTATTCATGCGTTGTTCTGTAAAATTCGAGTTCGTTATTGTTGTTTAATTTGAAATAATAAACAATGTTAATGCTGAGAAAATAAAAAAAAACACATAGAAGGCTACCTCGGTTTATTCCTCACCTAGAAACGTATTTTCGTGTTCTCATGTGAATAAATATGTGTAAACAAATGCTGAAATGTTCATTTTGATATCATTTGTAGGTGTGCCAATTAACAAATAATCCATAAAATTATAGTATGAATAATCGAGCAAAATCTCATCTAATTGCCTATTTTTGAAACATGGGGGTCGTAATTGTCGCTACCTTTGTTCATTGCACCTCTATAATATGTGGCATTTTACATTTATAATTTACATTTTCGCGTTTGGTAAATCGTTATAAAATGTTTATACTACTGAAAATGCATAGAAGCGTGGAATTAAACCTTTGTATTGGTATTCACATGCTGTAAACTTAATAAATTCCAGACTAATATACATGTAGGTTATTAATATTCAGAAGATCAATGGTTATGTGTTAATTAGATAAATATTGTTTTATTAAAATACAAATAACTAGTACTAAAAGCAACATATATTAATTAGGAATACAATATATCATGTAGATATATATATATATCATATAGTATTGAAGTTAAATTAGTACTCATCTAGATTATGTAAAACCTCCAAAACATGATTTGCGAATTACAGTAAGTGAAACATGGCTTAGAAAGAAACCATATATTTTGATTTCAATGCAAAGCATTCAGAAAAAATTGTCTAACATGATTTAGAAAAAAAAATAAAACACAGTCACGCATTTGATTATGTAGCTACGTTTTTTTTTCAATAGACGAGGATGTTAAGCACATGATGCACCCAAATGCAATAAAACATTTAATTTATACCAAGTTTAGGATAACAAGACCAGAAAAATTTGTCAAAAGATGCATTTAATCATCATTATTGACAAACTTATAAGGTGAGCAATAAACTGAGGGAGCGAAAATTCCGACCCCCTTGTTTCAAATGTTGACTGATGTAGGTTAGTACGCGTAGTTATTCATATTATTGTCAAATGAATGTTTAGGTAATTGGTCCACCTACAAATGTTGGGAAAACCATTTTTCTCCTAATTAGCCAGCTAATGAACATTTATATCAAATCACAGAAACACGTGTTCTGGTGAGTAATAAACCAAGGAAATATTCTACTAATACCGGATTTGGAATAACACATTTTCAATGGCACATGGCACACAATTAATGTAATATCAAATGCCAGTGTTTACTGCTATTGTTCTTAACACTTTTCAATAATGTTATGTTTTCAAACAAAATCAAACTTTGGCTTGTAGTTAAAATTACAATCAGTTCAAGTAAAATAATAATAATAATAATAATATTATAAGGTTTGCATTGTAAAGACACCAAACACACTAAATGTATCCTATTGTCAAAAAAGAGAAATCATTCTGAACAATGGCAGTAATGTCAATTGTTCCGCTATCCCCGCTGATAAAGACATGAATAGTTGACATGAATAGGTGTTGAAGGGAAGAAACAAATAGGGCAACTGGGATATTGAGCAAAATCAATGGAATGGCCAAACAACGTACTTTATTGTCTCAAACTGAATGTTGTGAGTGTTCACATTGATCAAACCACCATTAAGACTTAGCTTCAGATCACTTAAGGTGGTCGCTTTGACAATACCAACATTAAGATCGGTTTGAAGACCCTTCAATCTGAGCTTCAAACCTCCTTCAAACTTTCCTTCAAACTTACCTTCAAACCACCCTTCAAACCAAATGCGCATATGTACAATTCCTATTTGCTTAAGTTTAAAGTTTGAAGGTAGTTTAATGAAATAAAAATGTTTATTGTCGCCATGGCCTTAAGTGGTTTGAAGCTAGGCTTGAAGGTTGGTTTGAGAAATTTGAACGCAACCTATGCAACACTTTTTATTTTGTCATGCTAAATGTGTAGTGATAATGAAAATTGATCATATAACACTATAAATTGAACTGCGGCATTAACTAATTGAAATCAACCATTGTTCAAACAACACTATTCATGGTGTCATGCTGGATATGATGTGATATCTTGATTAATTGGAACCAAACGGGCTGATCATGCAAAATCGTTATTTTGTCAACGAATCTATTTAACATATTTTGATGTCAAGGAATTAGAAAAATAACACATTTAGTTTTGTCAAAAAAGATAAAGACATGCCATTTATTAATAGTTGTTAATATAAGCGGATATTGCTTGTCATTGTTATTTATTCGCAACTCAGATTTCATAAATAATTTCAAATTCAAAATTTATGTGCATGAAAAGGTTTTGAAAACCAATTAATCAGTTATGCACAAGTAAAAGACACAGGAAAAGTTATGTACGTTAGGTTTGTGCTGGTATACAATTTTCTACCAATTACCATAAGGAATAACCATAAGTGGTGGTTAGCTTCATTCATTAAATCGTTACATAATACTTACTCTAGAAATTGAGAGTTTCCCTTATATTATTATCGCAACGATGCGACATTTCAAGATTATATAGTTTATCTAGCCTTTATAATAATTCACTGGATGATTCAAATGGTCTTCTCAATTCACAGCAATTTCAGAATGATATATTTCTTGATATCACTGTGATTATTGAAAACTTCAATGACCATTGACCATATCTCTTTTTGAGAAATATGAGATTTAGTTTACATTTTTTTTCTGTAATGCAAGGCCGGCAAATCTGAGAAAATTCAAATTTAACTACTATATTAAAACTATACCACCCAGTCCATTGGGAGACCACCCAGGACCTTATAATTGCATTACAGCGTAAGCAGCTCTACGGGATTATTCATTTTCCAAATGACACTCTCGCAGACTGGCAACGTGAATTATGCATTAGCAGTTAACAACAGCTGGTTCCCAAAAGAGTAAATAGATTACAGTGATGGAATGAAGTGGATACCAGTATTTGCGATATCAGATTTCATATACTTGTACATTTAATATATTTGTAAGAACCTTTTAATGAAGATATAAGGAGGAAATAACCATTTTAGAGGCAAAATTTGAATGTAGGCTCAATATTAATTATTCAATGTCGTTAATATGAAACTTCTTGTTACTGTCATGTAATTACATGATTGATAACTAAATGAAACCAATTGATATGCCGCCATAAAATACAGTAAATTTGCACTGAACAAATAATATGACAAAGCTACATGCATATGAACAATTTCAGATCATAAACATAGATGAATTTAATTAGCAGAGAGGGTACATGTGCTTTTACGCAATGTAGAAATGAAAAGGTAGTATATCCTTCACATATTTCAAAAATATATTGTCAATAACTTGTTTATATAGTAAACATACATTGTTAATCTGCACACAACTATGAATATTTAAATAATGAGCAAAATACTATTGCGCAAGTGATCTGAAAAACTCCGTTATGAATACTCCCTATATTTTTAGGCATGCAATTCCAAGAAAAGAAATAAATGTCTTGCTACCCCTCATCTCCAATATAATAGTTAGAACAATATTGCGTGCAACGGTGCCATTTGATATGATAATCTTCCACTTTCATTTATTGACAACCACACCAAGAATAATCCTGTCTGAAAATGTAATAACATAAGATAATGCACACTTACTAGAACGACTTACGGCTCAAATGTCCTATTCAGTTCTCTAGTTTTCGACAAAAATCCAAAGATTAAGTATCACAAAATATAGTCAAGTGGTAATAAATCTACATTAGATTGTGTATTTAGATACAAAGCATATAAATGATAAATATAAATTATTATCTGTAGCATTAATCATGCAGTAGAATATTGACACACAATTCATAGATTAATTTGGATCCTTAACACTATTTACTAATTAACTACGTGTATATAGATAGCTACCTTTAGTTATAGAAGCACAGGCTTGGCACAATATACTATTACATGTATGTCAACGGTCACAACATTGGACCAAAAACTATGGCCTCGTTTCATGAAAGAACCCTGCTCACGCTTTTTCAGCAATATGCTTAACTGTACCTGGGTGTAATATCGCAAAATATTGCCAGCAAGACATTGACTTTCATGGTATGACTCTTAACGCAACCCATGTCAAACATTGTATTGACGTCAAATTTACAGGAACATCGCAACGATACTACGTGTTAGGTTGCAAAATAATACACTCATACTTACAAGCACAGAAATTTCACAAACGGGCCACAAAACATCATAATGATTAAGTTAAGGTGCTGTATAATCAAAACATTAAATGCAAATATGACATATAACTTCCATTAAGAATATTTTCTGAGACCCTTTAATAGGCAACCTTATTTTCAATCCTAGT
>LQRL01077872.1:8991-29469 GCA_001703475.1 Hydroides elegans | reverse complement strand
TCGCTTCCGCGATTCGTGAATGATAGGATAGTCGGACTGCGCTGTCGGAGTGCGCTCGCATTCGCGATTTATGGGATTTATTGTATTTAGACTGCGCTGAAGGAGTGCGCTCGCGTTCGCGATTATATAGGATACAGAACTATCGAGTTGGGACCATAGCCGTGTGGCCAGAATGTGAGTAACAGGGGCTGGTACTGATGTAACATTTTTGTATTGTACGTATATAATGATGTCATGTGTTAATTTGTGAAAAAAGAGCACTAAGAGAAATAAATATACAAAATATAATTCAATTTGTATTTATTGAGTCAGTTACAAACCCTCTATTTCACGCAATCTACGACATGTATACAAACCTTTTCCAGATTAGTTGAAATATTAAACATAATATAATTTTACTCTATTTAGAATTTCCGTTTTTGAAATAAAGGTAAGCTTATTGGAAAGAGTTTATATATATATAAACAGTCATATGTATAAGAGAAAAATATTGTAGATAGTTGTGCTCTAAATGAGCACCTTCCATCTAGTTATTATTGTGAGCATTATTATTATATCATTATTCTAACCATTATTGTTATTCATCATTTTTACGTCCCGGAATTATCTAAACAAACATTTTTCAATGACATTTCACAATGGTATCCTATGAATATATTATTTATGATTTTTTCACAGAATTAAGCGCATTCAAAGGCATGCAAAAGTAAGTAGAAGCGCAGAGAAAGGCCTGAAAGTAATAAGGATAGTAATAAAGCTTATATTTCTCCACAGTGATAATAATTGCGCGTTGTATAACCCCCCCACGGCTGATAAAAAAACATTGTACTGTCCATCAACAATCATATAAAAATTAAAGACATTATATAACCCTTACTCGCACAATGTATACATATACCATACAGACCCCAAAAAATCAATGCACCAAACCTACATGTAAGGTACATGTAGTGTTGTGTCAAATGAGTCCATGGCTCTATAAACGGTATATACCTTGAAGACTATTGATCCTGATTGTGTCCATGGTCATAGTCATTATATGATGGGTGTGGTAAATATATGGATTGGAATGGATGCGAAACGTATTAGGCGATTGACCTAGTTTCCATTAATTTAATATAAATTGGATAGCAGTTCATGCTGCAATGGAGGCCTTTCCGGATTGGAGTTTGTTTTCCGAATATTCATTAACTGTCCTTATGAACTTGACATTTTTGGGAGTAACAGTAACTAGAATTGCAATAAAACTCTATTTGATAAAGAGTTTATATTATAACGTAAGATAATAACTTCGTTGTGGTTTGACCATTTCATATTATTTCTTATACATGTGTCCTTACTTATGTATTAATCAAGAGATTATGTTGTGTTCGTAATTGAATATCCTATTTTATCTTAACTGAATCAAAAGCTTATCGTTCCGGTGGAATATAATCCGCGATTTACAGTGATTCCTTATATGGACCTAACCCTGAAGGGCACTCCACGACACATTTTTCAAAAAGTTGTTTAATCACCTCAAAACAGCATTACTAAGACGAAAAACAACAAAATACTTCTTTTTGAACATAAATAATTTGCAAAAAGGTGTTCATTTTTTCCAAGCCAGCTGAGCTGTTTCTCCTTTTCTAGCCAGCTTGGAGCAGAAAAGGAACACCTTTTTTCGAAAATTGAATTGTTTGATATAACCAAATAACCTATCATGAAAAAGAAATAACAGGTTATAAGACCATTGTAATCAATTAAAATTAATTTGCAGTTCATTATTCTTATATATCATTAGAAAATAAAGAAATTATCAAAAAAGGTGTTCCTCAAAATGCAAAAATCTCCAAGCTAGAAAGAATTTCCTCTAAATCTCCAAGCCAGCTGAGATTTGCTGGGGAACACCTTTTGTGAGGAACAGCTCGTGGGGTACTCTTCAACCCTCATGTAGTTAATGGTCGATCAATGTAACTCTTTGTCTAAAAACTCTAATTAAGGGTTATAATTGATATATACTAAAATAAATTCATGATCAGTTCAGATAAAACAAACGTTAATACTTATATGTAATCAGATAACATGACCACCAGATAAGGATTATGTTTTTAGATAATAAAATATATACGCAATTTTTATATTTATACTTTACAAACATGCTGTAAATAATTCCTGAGTCAATTACAATAGTCATCAGTGAATATCAAAATGTATAGCTAAAATAAAATGTCACTTCAATTTTTTTTTTTAAATTTTCAATGATAACGAGGAAATCGATTTAGAAAAACATATTCCTAAATGTCGTTTACCTTATTAGAGGAACGAACTACATGTGTATCTAATTCTCATTATATAGAAGGGTTAATATCTCATATAATCGGATACAAAGAGTAAAAAACTCGAGCAATCCGCCATATGATATACATGGCTTAAGGATATCATAATTTCGGTCTGGATTATATATGGCATTGATTTTCACGAGAGATTCGGTCTTTTCTTAAGCATGGGAGCACAAATAAGCTGAGGAATAAATATGTTTACTCGTTGGTCGTATTATAATGATCGATCCATATAGACCTATGTGTTATGGATATGAAGTACATGTAATAAACTAGTGTGTGTTTTGATTGTTGCGTATCGTTTTGTCATATATGGATATAAGTGGGAAAATAGTGTTAACCGCAAAATTCGGCTTTTATAAACATGGATGACAATCTGGATATTAGTGCAATATAGTTTGGTTTAAAACGGATTATCAACTGTCCTGAAACAATGTGAACTCTCCGACACGATATACGTTAATAAGCAAAGGTGAGTATTCATGCAAGGACTAATAAAAATAAACATACCTAATCCCTTTTTGCATGGTCATCGTATGACTTTGCAAACAGTTTGCAAAGTCATGCGATGACCATGCAAAGATGCGTAAGCAAGCATGTACATATGTAGTTGCTACATGTATGCTGAAGCATCTTTATATCGTAAAATAAGACGTGCCCACCCCGACACTGGTCGCTTTAACGTCGCAAAAACAGCAAAAATAGAAAAACACAAACAAATGTTATGTTCAGAACATCAAAATTATTAATCAAATCCTCAAGTCAAACGCTTTCAAATACATTTTGAAGTGCGTCTCACGAGCTGTTCCCCCAAAAAGGTGTTCCCACCCATTTTCAGCTGGCTTGGAAAAGGTTAGAAACTTCATAGTTTTTGGCAGTTTGAGGAACACTTTTTTGAAAATTTTTTTTCTATTTGTACAAGAAGTAGTCAGAATAATTATTTCAAATTTGTTTTAACTTGCTTGCCATTGTTTAATAAACTGTAATTTCCCCGATATGTTACGAAATTGGGGTAAAATTAACATTTCAATTTTCACAAAAGATGTTCCCTTTGTGTTCCAGGCTGGCCATAAATGGAGAAATAGCCCAGTTGGCTTGGAAAAAAGGAACACCTTTTTGCAAAATTTAATTGCTTAAAACCATGATTTTGTTGTTCTTCACAATTGTAATGTAGTTTTAAGTTTATTTGACAACTTTTAAAAAATATGTCGTGGGCTGCCCTTCCGTTTTGAATACAGTTTTCATTGTAATGCATTATAGTCCAATTGCAACCACACGTCAGCTGGTCCGCGGCATTTTTGTATGCCAATTTGTACTTTATGTCTCTAAATTCGTATCATATAGGTTGCCACCGCAGGTCCTGGTCGCGGCCAGGTTTTTCACATTTGTGAGATGTCCTTCCAAAACGTGATCGACTGAATCCTGAGACCAAAAGTTCTACTTATTTGTAACATTTCTTCTTTCTATATGATTAATTGGACTAAAATATTAGTTGGTGTTACTTTGTATAGATGGCGGGACCTGGTAGAGGGCATGTTCTAGACATTCGAGAGATGTCCTTTCAGAATGTCATCGATCAAATCCTAAAACCAAACGGTGTCAAAGTCGGTTGATTTGTTTCGAGAGATATGTTCGTCTTTTGATAAAAAGGGATATCTTTCACACAAATGACATCGACCACATTGCAAACACTGCATGTTCATTGTATGAATTTTAAATTTTGAATCCTAATATTTTTTAAAGATGGCGACAGCAGGTCCTGGTCGCGGCCAAGTTTTGAACATTCGTAAGATGTCCTTTCAGAATGTCATCGACCAAATCCCAAAACCTAACGGGGTCAAAGTCGGTGGATTTCCCGAAAATATGTTCGTCGATTTGAAAAAAAAAAAAAACGTCTCACAAAAATTCAACGACCAAATATCAAACACTATTTGTTCTTTGTATATATCTAAATAATTAATCCTAATTGGTTTTTATTTGTATTTTTATAAGATGGCCACCGCAGGTCCAGGCCGGGGCCAAGTCTTGGACATTCGTGAGATGTCCTTTCAGAATGTCATCGATCAAATCCTGAAACCAAACGGGGTCAAAGTCGGCGGATTTTCAGAAGATATGTTCGTCGATTTGAGCGAAGAAGAACAAGCTGATGTCACATGCAATATATGGTAGGTATATTATAACTTAGTAAACGTAAAATTATTTGCAATATTTTTGAACGAGATGTTCGGGTATTTCCGAGATATCAGCATATTAAGCATAAATTGCAAGATAAAAAACACGAATCCACCTGACTCTTTACGGAACACAAGACTCATCAATTTCTCTCCTACGCCACAGCTTGAAAAGTACTAATCAAATAATAAAGCCGTGTATAATATCTTGTTAATTGTTGTATTATCGCAATTATATTTAAATGTTAACCTTATTTTTTCAACATGATCTCAAGGCATTAGATAATCCAAGTCAATTCGGATTTATTTTAGAGCAGCCAAAAACATTATCACAATAAGTGAATGATCAATATTCAAACATTATAAATGTTTGCAACAAATAAATTATTTTTGTATACAGTTACTTAGTCGTCAACGAGCCGCACCATTGCGTCAACAAACATTTATTTTGCGAAGCCTGCATATTTTATTGGACCATGACGTATGGCGAGAACAGCCAAAAATGTCCCGCATGTAGGGTGGAACAGAAGAAATATCATCCAAACGCAGAGGTCTTGCCTCAGTGTTCTTACTTAATTCTACCATACATATGATACTTTGTTAATAAAGTATTATTTTTTACAGTTATTTAGTCGTCAATGAACCACACCATTGCGTCAATAAACATCTGTTTTGCGAAGCCTGCATTTTTGCTTGGACCATGACGTATGGCGAGAACAGCCAAAGAATCCCGTATTTACAGTGAAACAGAACAATTATAACCTGAACTTAATATAATAATTAACTGTATCATCAATTATTCGTTTCATTTTTACAGTTATTTAGTCGTCAATGAACCACACCATTGCGTCAACAAACACTTGTTTTGCGAAGCGTGCATTTTCGCTTGGACTATGACGTATGGAGAGAACAGCCAAAAGTGTCCCGTATGTAGAGTGGAACAAAAGAAGTATCATCCAAACGCAGAAGTCAAGGCCAAATTACAGGATAAAAGGGTCAATTGTCCGGTGGATAAGTGCGAATTTTCGGTAAGAACCATAATTCGAAACCACGGCAGCCTTTGGTTTGAATTCCATCGATTAATAAGTTCTTTAGGATATTCAATTTGCAATTTTGTTAAATCTTATGTTGACCATACCTTGTCAAAAAGCCAACTAGACTATGTTTCAAAATAATATTATTCATATCGGTACAGTTCTATTAATTATACTCGGCCCAATATTTAATTTTCTCTAGTACTCCATGCCCTTTACTAAACTCATTTTGAAGTACATTTAAATATATGAACATGTTGGTTTATAATCGAGATGAAATAAAGCCGATCACGAACCCTTCAGTTTTCAAGTAGAACAACATGAACATGTTCATGAAAACAATTTTAAGTGTCATGTTAACTTTACCTTCTACCAGAAGAATGAATAATGTAACAATAGAGTCTATTTTGACTTTTTTTCATATTCCCTATCAGGCATGTCTCAAAGCCTTTCTAATGCACAACCACGGTAAGGAGCGCTTTAGCAATGCGGGAGTCAATCTGGAGGAACTGCGTCCGAACAGGCCCGATGGCGCCCAACTACTCGTTCTTCAAGCTTCCTTTCTTGATTTTTATATCAGTTTATTTTATTGTCTCCGAACAGGCCATTTGAAAGCCTTTCTAATGCAAGGATTGCTTCACCCGATAGGCATATTGATATAGGAATGAGCATTTTGTATCAATCTGTTGCTAACCTCAGCCCTTTTATCCCCATTTTCTTATGTATATATACACATTAAAGCTAAAAATACTTCCTATTATTCCAGGCCTGCCTCAAAGCCTTTCTCATGCATAACCACGGCAAGGAGCGTTTCAGCAATGCCGGTGTCAACCTAGAGGAACTGCGCCCGAACAGGTCCGATGGCGCCCGACTGCTCGTTCTGCCCAACATCCATCTAAACTAGCGCTTCCGAAACCGACATATTCCTTTCTGACAACTCTTTATTATTGGTCCCATCATATCAATTTGATGGCCTTTCTAATGTACTACCACGACAAAGGAGCACCACAAATACATAAATAAGCCCTTCTGACATGCAATATGAATGTCAATATTAATTGGAATTTACCCAAATGTTCGCTTAATTTCAATATCAGTTGCATTGCTTTCTCTTTTTTAAGGCCTGCCTCAAAGCATTTCTAATGCACAACCATGGCAAGGAGCGCTTTAGCAATGCAGGTGTAAACCTAGAAGAGCTGCGCCCGAATCGACCCGATGGTGCCCGACTTCTGGTTCTGCCCAACATCTCACTGCAGGCGGGCGCGTCTAGCAGACAACGGGCGCAGTCAATAAGGGATCAAATTAGACAGGTTGGTTTATTGAAGTGGTTATTGTCATGAGGTTTGGGGAGCGGAAAGGAATGTTTCGGAATGCAGAGTTTGAATGCGGGGTTGTTCTGGCGAACATTTCGTTGCCCGCAGGCGGGAGCGTCTAGCAGGCAGCGGGCGCAGTCTATAAGGGATAAGATAAGACAGGTAAGCCCCTACAATCGCTATGTTTAACATTTTTTAGCTTTAAGTGGATTTATTAGACAGGTTGTACGGATAAATGGGAGCTTAGGGGCCGTTTTAGATTAGATAGAAATGGATTTAAAGGATAAAGGAGAGGATGAGCGACCCCTTTAGCTTTAGGCAGGAGTACCCAGCGATTTATTCGGTGAAATATTTATTCTTTTGAAATTTCTATCTTGCTGGCATTTTCACAGAACAGAATAGAATAAACATTGCATTTTACATAATTTGTATTTTCCTGGCATATTATCAGAAGAAAACCAAATATGAAATATGTGTCTAATAGCATAAACAACCTTCGGTTTCAAATAGATAGGACATGAAGACATAAAAATATACCTGAGATGCACTTTTTCATAGCATATCTATATAATAAAGCACAAAAAGTCGCTTTTTAATTATAAACCGAAAAGTAACAATTCAGTATGTGAATGTTTTATTCTGCTGGCAGTTCTGTGCAAAGTTGCTGGCATAATATTCTCTTCGATCCTGGCTGGCAAATTAAGAATAAAATCATTCCATCACTAAGAATAATTGTTAGGTTTAAAGAATTTAAGAGTTCATTTCATGCCAAATAAAGTCAAATAAGACACTTTTTAAAAAATGGCCCGATGGGTACTCCTGTTTAGGTGTGTACGTCTAGCAGGTAGGGGACGCAATTAGAGAGAAGATATGATGAAAATGACGGGAGGGTGCAATCAGTAAGGGGTGATTTTGAGGGATGAAAAGTGATTAGTTCCTGTTTATGCGGGAAGAAAAACAACTCATTTAACAAAAATTACACAGAGTGGTAATGCTTCATGAATCCATTTCTACATGTCTTGAGGCGTTGTACATGTTTTATTTTGACATATTTTAGTGTCGTCTCATGATCCATCAAATGATGCCTCCACTTCACTTTAATATGCAGTTGAGGCAGCCTACTCTCATCAAACACAATGCTTTTATTCATAATGACAATATCATGACAGTGTATATGTATCAACACTACATGTCCCTTTGCGTTGTACATGGTCGTTTGATGATCCACCCAATTATGCTTCTACTGCACCTGGAGATACCATTCAGACAGCAGTCACCCGTTATGGTGACCACATAAATGTATCATTTGGAATGCTCTAGAGGCGTTGTATATTTATCATGCTGACCTGTTTAAGGGTCGTCTCATGATCCAACAAATGCACCTGGGATGCAGCTCCGACATAAGACAAACTAGAATGGTTGAAATGTATCATTTTATTTCCTGGAGGCGTTGTACATTTTGACGCGTTATGGGGTCGCCTGAGGTTACAGGCTCTCATTAAGCACTATGCATTTATTCTATAGCTATATGAAGACGCTGTACATGTATCATTCTGACATGTTTTAGGGTCGTCTGATGATCCACCAAATGATGTTGTTGCTTCACCTAGAGATGCAACTGAGACAGCAGGCCCTGGTCAGCTACTCACAGGCCACCGATCCAGAGGAACGCCTTGCAAGATTAGATGAGGTATTGTTTTGATATGATTATATATTAACATTGAAATTTCGATCTTATTCGAAGTTATAAACGAAAATGTGTAAATTATCGCTTTAACATATTTAAAAAAAAACATTGAAAAGGGTATCCGTTTTGCGTTAGTGTTTTCATATTATTAGCGCAACGTTCGACTTAAAATGCAATACGTCTTTCTAAATGTAAAATAAAGAAACTCAAAAGAAACTTAAAACGCAATATTAGGGTTCAAAGGAGGCTTAGTAGACAACAGGTGTCTAATAGAAACTCGTAAAAAATAAAAAAAAAACGAGTAAAAAGAGTATTATAAATAAACCTTATCCCATAAACAATATGGTATAAATCATTCAATTTAATGTTCTATGTAATATGCGTTTGTATATTTGTATCTTTTTTTAGGTCATGGCTCTAAACGAGCAACTGAGTGAAGTAGGCGGCGTTCTATCAACCCTCCTCAACTCACCCATTAACAACATCATCGAATCTTCCGCTGGCCTTTCCGCTCAAACCGCATTACCGTCTTCCGGAGTTAGCGGTGGAGGAATCGATAGTTTACTACGCGAGGCGCGCGAACGAGAGGGGTTAAGCGACCCAGAAAGTAGTACCTCGGATACGGAATCCGAAGCGTCAACGATTGTCGGTTTAGGTTCGGCGGCGGGATGGTCACGACCGCCTGCGGTCCGGGATTCGGTGAATTCCTCCGCGGCGCAAAATAGTCCCGGTTTCCGGGTGTCTATAAGTGGCATGCGCAATGTGGATAGGGCGCCAAATCTAAGGCGTGATGCGGCTGCAACGCGTAGTGATTCAGCGGCTACACCGGATGTAGTTCCAATGCGTGCTTTATCGGATCATAGCCAGGCCGGTGCACCCATGACTGAAATTCATCCGCGCGTGCTACTCGGTAGATCGCGAGCGACTGATAACAGTTTAAGTACACGCACAGCCAATAATGAACCTGTACAAGAAACTACTCGTGTATTAAGTACCAATAGGGCTGTTACCACAACGAATGGAGCTAATGGCTCTGCGTCAGCTAGTGGCGTACCGAATTCCATTATCCGCTCAACTACTCCCGCGCTTCCAACCATTTCAAGCTCATCAGCAACAGCTAATTCAACCGCTCCCTCCACACAGGCAACATCAAATAATTCCACTACAACCAATCAAACCAATCCCGCAGTTGCAAGACAAACCAGTGTAAACCGCGCAACAGCTGAACTAACTAGGCCACCACCAAGACCAGGATCTGCAGCCCGTAACCAGGGGAACACAGGGTCAACAAACGCGATGTCAACAAACGCGGGATCAACAAATACTGGGTCATCAAACGCGGGGTCAACAATTAGATCAACAACTCGTCCAGCTAATGAACAGGGAGCAACAACTTCAATCGGTGCAACCGCGCGATTATTAAGCGGGCGAATTCGGGCCCAGCCGGATAACACATTGGGTGCTTCTTCCACCGAAACAAGTAGTGCCACTGCAACAAGTAACACCCGCGGCCCGACTACAATTAATAACTCATCAACTAGCAACAACCGCGGCCCAACCACAAATATCAACCAACTAACCGGTGTGGCTCCTAGAGAAAGGCCCTCCGTTCCAAATCAAAGTTCCACCGCTAATGCAAACAACCCACCAACCACCACAGCTCGTGAACGCGCTTCGAATGCCATGCGGGCCAATCAGGGCGTGGCAATGAATTCGGGCCCTCTCATTAGTCCAGCTCTCGACCAATCAGAAGAGTCTCCGGCATTGTCACAAGCAAGTACCACGCCCAGATTTGAGCAGCGCAATACTTTCCGAGTATCCTCACAGCCGACGTCTTCCAATGCATCAAGTACACAAAGGGCGAGTAGTGCCTCTAGGCGCAGTACTTCGCAGGTGGCGGCGGGGCGCGGCACTGCAGATAGACCAAGGTACTTCTTTAGACTAAAATCTGCACACATACACATTAATTGTTTAGAATTATCTCGCAAGTTATTTCAGGAAAACTTATACACGGTATATTTGTTCTATATTCACTGAGAGTCATGTTGAATATGTTTAGCAGAATGTTTAAATACCATATTTCTTTTAACATTATGTATAGATCCTACATGGTTTTGAGATTGCTGGCATATTTGAAGATTAACAGAGAGTTACTCAAAGTATATTTATATTGTTTTGTGTTTGATTTCATAATTGGACAACAAATAAGACAAAAATTGTGTTATATCTTTATATTGTTTTGTACATGCTTGATCTTGATCGGTACGTATCATTTGTTTACAGATATGCCCCTCGGATCAAACAACCCACTTCCGACAACGACAGAACCGGAAGTAGGCGGCCCTCTAATTCCTCCGCCACTTCCTAAACCGCCTCTTTCAATACCCGCGATTGTCACGTGCAACAAACCGCCTCTCCAATTCAAGCGACCCTCAACCACTTATATACATTTTTTCAATCCATCCATTCTTATAATACCATATTTTCAGGCATTAATGTACAAGGTCAACAAATATATAATTATGTATATTTATATAAATATTGTGTAAATAATTACGTTATTTTATTATATTTAACCTAAATTGTGTGTCTTTTCTCAGATACGCCCCTCGAATCAAACAACCCACATCAAACAACAACACTAGACGAGCTTCTGATACCTCCACTACGCGAGCGTCGAATGCAGCGCCACGCTTATCCCGCGCCCGTGACACATCAAACCGACTCTCCAACTCTAACGCAGCTCCACAAACGCGCCGAAGTATATCAACGAATAACCAATCAGATTCTACCGTCTCACAACAGCGAGCGTCGAATCAAAATAGCATTATTGCGCCCACGCCGCCGACCACGAGGCGACCGAGCGATAATGGATCGATAATACCACGTGCGCCCGGTGCACGTGGAGGTCAAGGTCGAAATCAGGGGGAAGGTGGGCCGGTGCGCGCGCGCAGGCGAAGTGAGATTCAAAATGAACTGGCGAGGTTTCGCGAGAATGTCGGATAAAACGAAATCCCTAGTGATTTATGCATATAGATTGCTCTTTATTTATGATTCACGTTTGATATTAATCAGTATTTAACTAAATTGTTGACAGTATTTATGTAGAATATTTCGGAGACCGAGCGATAATGGATCGATAATACCACGTGCTCCTGGGCGGGGAGGTCAAGGTCGGGGAAGTCAAGTTCAAGGTCAGCCGGTGCGCGCACGCCGACGTAGTGAGATTCAGAATGAACTGGCGAGATTTCGCGAGAACGTGGGATAGAAGAAGAACTGTTTATATAGATTATCATGTAAAAACATAGAATGATAATACACATTTCGCACATTTCAGTATTTAAATAAACTGTTGACAGTATTTTCTTGTAAGTATAGATTGTTGAACGAAATAAAATGTATTTTTTATACTATATGTTTCCGGTCAAAGTCGGGGCGAGTTCAACCAATGAGCTCTCGGAACAGGGCGAGATGTTGTGACAATGAGGGATAAACCTTGTTTTACTAGAACGATTGAAACGATAATGATACAATTCACATATACATTACCGATTTACGCCTTCTTATCACTATGCATGTGAACTATTGACGATATTTCAAATGTAGTTTGAATTGACTTGTCATAAATAAGTAATTTAATTTTACAATTTGATCTTGGCGTAGATTGTTTGCTAAGTTCTATTGACATTTCTTTCCAAATAATTTGTTATCTAACTGCGATGCTTTCAGTCAAAACGTGGCTTGATTTTTGCAAATGATGGAATATTATTCTGGGGTGTTCAATGAGGAACCTGGAGTCTTAGTTGACATTCCTCTTAAGCCATTAATTGTTACAAAACCTGGCAGAGACAAAATTATGTAAAAATGTCAGTGTTTTAACAGCTGTGTATACTGCATAAAAATTGCCAAGAAAGTATGAGAAATATTAAGGGTTAACGTCGTTTTTTTAGTCAGTTCCTTGTCTTTATTATGTAAATGATTGATGTGGCATGTGGTTTTGAAAGAAGGGGCTAGTTTTCACAAGTATGCTCTATCGATTTTTGATAAGAATTCCATATTATAATATAAACAACCAGGCGCGAACTTAGATTGAGTAAATCATTTGCCTGAACAAGCAGTTTCTTTAAATATATTTCTAATTAGAACTCACTAAAGTGTCATAATGCTTCCAAACAATGAACATTTGGGTTTCAAATAAAGAATATATTGGATAGAACGGGTTTTATCATTGAGGAAACTGATTGGGATGATATCCAGAATCTTAGATATATTGCATATATTCCAATTATCAATATGTTTGCATTGAATTTTTTTATCTTTTGATTTATTGCATTTAGGCATAACAAACCAAACATTAATGATTCTTATTTATGGGTTTTTAAGTTAAGTTTAAAGCGAAAGCCCGAATTTTGAGTAACAACTTTTTTATACAACCAGAGTACAATAAAGACAGAAATGCATATTGTTTATTCGAATTATGAACACATTTTGATAAATCATTACTTGATTGGCTTACTGGTTTCTTTAAATATGAGCTTTTATCCCGATATTTGTGCCGATTAAGGATAGCAGTCATAATAGGGAAATACGTTGACTAATTATGTTGTCTTAACGAATATTCAATTAAGTTTTAAGACAGACAACGCTGCCCCATGGTGCTCTCATAGTCGTCTGTGGCACTAAATTAGAACTGGTATATAATAGAACAATCTTGACTTACTTGAATCATAGGCGTTATATCATTTCCGGATCCTCGCTCTCTCCGTTACTTATCTTTGCCAGTGTATCGCTATTCGCTTATTGTCGTAAGGTGTTCTCTCGGAATTGATAGCACAATCGATTTGAAGGTCGGCCTCGTGACCTTGGATATGGGGAGTAGAGGAGGTACGGACAGTACTCACAGCGAAATCAAAACCACTTGGATGACAATATTATATACCAATTGAATTCCGCAGACGCAGTCGCATGGAGCCCCTGACAGCACCATATATCATGCCTTTCTTGAGGCGTCTCAAATTCATTTTTATATAAATATAATAATATTTATATTTCATATAAATATGAATATGATAGGTTCTTTCTAGATAACAAATGACCAACATGATAGCATGTTTTTTTTTGTAAATTTGCAATTATTATTTGCTGTGATAGACTGCATTTTATAACTTGAGTGTATTTATATAATCGAATGTTTTCATTTAAAAAATATTAATGGATATAGATTCTGTCATTTGTCCAATCTGTTGTGAGAATTTTAGCTCAATATCCAATTAAAGCAATAAAATTAATAATATATCATTCGTCTTCATTTGTCTCAGTGAAAACGTGGCCATAATGTATATTTTTGTAATTATTTTAAGATGATATATAATTCAAAAGTCAAAGAATATTGATGTGTGTTGTTTCCAAAATTATCTTTTAGGATTTCGAATTAGTTTTTCGGTTGTTAGTTGGGACTAAAAAATATGGACTTATCTTTTATAATAAGAATCAATTACTTTAATGGACGTTACCGTTATAAATAAATATTATTTATTAAATAAACAATTGTTAATTGACAAAACAATACAAGTATATTAATAAACTATTTTCTTGAAAAATTGCACATCCCTTTTTGATTTTCACAAACACATTATTCTTACTTTAGCTGAAAGAAAAATGAGATATTCTCCTGATATATTTTTTTCAAAGTATTTGTTTAAAATATGTTGTATTTAAACTCATTGTTCCATATCTATAGCTCTATGTTTTCAAGACGTTTAGGTCGAATCCCGTTTTGGCTCAAAGCTATTTCGAACCACTTTGTTTTTAAATACAAGCTGTCGATAAGTTAGAAAACTAAAATTCATTTCATAATTATTTCAGATATTTCTCATAGACTCCGCAAATATGTTAAACGAGTGTTTGACCTTGCGCAAAATTATTTGAATGATTGGTTTTGAAATGAGACATGTTTCATATATAATGTTAAAATAAATCGTGAATCTAATTGAATAAAGGTCTTTAATTAATTGTAAATCAAGATAAATGTATGATATTAACTATTCATTTGAGTTATATGATATCATAAAATATCACATACTAAGGTCACCGTTGATACCTTAGAACGACTTTAACCCTCTATGTTCATGCAATGTCCATTTTGTTAGTAACATATGTGAGTTTTTAATACGCGGATGTCATATCAAGTATGCTTTTAACTGGTCCATTTGAAACATAGCAAAAAATACAACAAATAATTCTGAGTTCTAATTTATTTCGACGCATTGACTATTTGTCATACATGTTAGTAAAGAAACATAGCAAGAAGGGCATTTTGGTAGAAAAGCCTTTTCTGACCGTAACACAGAAGTCTTTATACATAACAAGCTAGATGTACCGGTTTAGGATGATGATAGGCACCGGAAATGGAGAAATTGTGTTATAATGAAGAAGTGCGCTTTTTTAATTAAACAACATCAGAGCAATGTAAGAAATGCAGTTAGAAAACCTTATTTGACTGTGTTTTGTTAATTATTACTTTTCTTGGATTTTGTAGAATAGCAAGCGTCTATCTATACAATATTACGATCAATGTTTATGTACCATTAACATTGATCAACTTATTTTATTGTCTTTTGCATGGTATGATATTCTTTTACGAATAAACATCGTGTTTCGACGTATATTGCTAAATAACAAGCTATACCATTAAATAGCCATTCACCACAACATTAGCAAAGATTCATTTAGTTCACCGTTCATTTAAACAAATAAGTATTTTTTTGTAACTTGATAACATATATTCCATATAACTTGAGTGCTTACACCACCGATTCATCCGCCTCATTAATCCGGGCATGCAGCAGGCGCATCACACTTAGGATCTGGTCTATAATCAGGAGACGCGCCTTTCGTCTGCGACAACAGTGGAACCGTGGTAAGGATGCTGTGAATTCTTCTTCAACGTGGATGCACTCTATTTTTTCGCCTCGGAACACATATCGCTCAGTCGCAAAGAATTCCTTAACATCACCTAGCATCACGAACTCACGCAGTTTCTCGAATATTGCTATTGGCCATTTCCATTTATTGGTTTCTTTCATATCCGAATCGTCACGTACATAGTGCTGGGTCAAGAAGAATAAACAGGTTTTCAGGTGGTAGGTTCTTATGATATATTGGATGTCAACAGTCACACCGAGTTCGATAAGTTTTTGAACTATTGGCAAGATAAAATGTGTGATGCGAACAGCTTTCGCTAGACGGTATCCTTCGATTATATGAGTGGGAAGAGCCTTTATCAACCTATTTTCAACCTGCGAAAATACCGTTCTACCAGAGTATTTATTAGAGTTTGGTTCGGAAAATAAACGTGGATATTGTTCCGTTCTGATCGATGGTATGAAGTTGTCTTGATCTAGTAGTTCAGTGTCGCTTCTCTGTGTTGATCCACATTGCTCTGCATCTGCATTACAAGGCTGCTGCTCACGTGGAACGGGAAGGAAGTTGTGATGAGGGAGGGTGATATGTCTCTTCAATGGCGTAACAACTACCAGGTCAATAGATATATCCGTGTTCCGTAACTGCTCATCTACCCAAGTGATATTTAAACAAGGATATGTACCCAAACGATTTAACCTCAGGCTTTCGAATGCTAAATAGGGATGATACATACGACTGATGAGGGCTGATTTCAGTCTTGATACAGCACTTCGTAATGTTTCGCCTATATGAAAGTTTAATTCTGAATTTGTAAGCAGCAAGTAATCAAACTCATCAATATAAAAGACCTTAGTACACTCTGACGCGCTTCCCGACAATAAGGGTTCCCATGTAGCACCCTCATCCTCGTCCATCATTGCCTGGCATAATCCCTCTAACAACCAATCAATCATCTCAACCTTTTCGTCTGCTTTACAGCTGCTTTCACAAATGCGCATTCGCTCTAAAATCCTTGGCATTATTGATTTCTCTATATATATTGAATGAGTTTGAAACAGTTGTGACTCGTGCGTAGATATTACAGTTTCAAAAAATTGATGCTCTTCAATCCAAGCTTTAACTAAAGCCTCATGGTCACTATCGATGTGCTTTAAAACAGGTATTTTATTGATGGCAAAATTTGAGGTTATTGCATATTCAAATACTTTTGATTTTAAAGAAGTGCTTAATACATCTTTGGTCGATGTTTCATTGATATAATCAAACAGCACCTCAATATGGCGAGATATGCAAACGAGAATGACCGATTCCACCACTGACTTGCGAGACTTTGTCCCGATTAGATCCATATACAAGTATAAAACACTCTCAACAAGATTGAAACACTGAAATCCTGCAATAGCTTTCGACCACAGCGCGTCATAAAATTCAAGCACCGATTTTGGTCTCTGGAATTCGATGCCACGAGAAAGCCATATAAACAAATCATTTTCATGTTCAGGGCGCACATGGGGAAGCAAAGCATCGCGCAGTTTTGCAAGGAATACACGGTCATCTTTCAACTGAAGAGATGCTAGTTTTCTTAAGATCTTGCTTGTAAATAAGTGGAAGTGAGGAAGATGAATGAGTGAGTCTAATAGAGCGCCATCCGAGTTGTTGCAAGAGATCATAAATCCAAAAGCCAATCTCTCACTCACGTGTTTCCATTGGTCCGTTTTGTACGTAGCGACGGCCCATCCAACAATTTCATGAATGAAACTCAAATCACCGACAACCAATGCCTTGAGTAATTTATCCACGTTTAACGACGCTAATTTCGTAGAGCATGCACTCTTACTCGAGGCAGAATGACTGTCACTTGCCTCGCCGATTGAGGTCACTTCACTCTCATCTAGTGTTTCCGATATCCTGTCGTCAGTCAACGTATTTATTTCCTCAGAGTATTTATCCTCATCCAAAGAGGCAGTCATGCGGCTTGATTTGGGCTTGGTCAAATCATTATTATCGTGTATTTTAGATTCATCTAGCTCCGGATTTAACGAGGCAAACTTCGTAGAGCATGTGCTCTCACTCGAGGCAGAACGACTGTCACTTGCCTCGCTGATTGAGGTCACTTCACCCTCATCGAGTGTTTCCGATATCCTGTCGTCAGTCAACGGAATTTTTTCATCAGAGTGTTTATTCTCATCCAATGAGGCAGTCATGGGACTTGATTCGGGCTTCCTGGTAAACTCATTATCATCGTTTGTTTTAGATTCATCTAGCTCCGGATCTATTCGGTTTCGCCTTGTGCAGGCATTCCCCATTTTTAAGAAACTTAATAAATCGTTAGTAACCATTAACCATTGTAATAGGAACATACTACATTTTATTTCGAAACTTTAAATAAATTTTCTAGTTTAAGGTTAAAGTGTAGCTCCAATTTTACTTTCCGTGTGTACAATTCAAGCTTCTCCTTCAAAAAGTAGTTTTATGTTGTTATTAGTGTTTTTATTCCTATTTGTTAGGTCCTATTTATCAACATTAGAACTACATATTAACCTTGAATCGGTTCTAGCTTATATCATTTATTTCGTCATTCATATTAATTAATTAAGACGGATATTCACATTCAATCGATGCAGTAAGAGAATTATGCCTACTTAAATTTGCACTGCTCGGCTCGGGCCCGCCCTTATTGATTGATGTCAAGGATACGATATCCTAACATATATTCTTTAGATTACATTATAATTATTTTAAGCGCACTATATAAACAGCACTCTAAGTAAATACATTTATCAATATTTTTTCCGATTTTTACACACATGGGGACTAATATACAGGAGAATCAGATGCGGTTAAATGAAATTTAAGGCTAAGTAGATTGTATACCTTGATTTAAAGAAAACTGCTTGGTTTTATTATGGTATTAAAAAAATGGTATGCTTATTGTCTACACCAATTCAATTTAAATGATAATATGAATTGAATGGACGATTGAATTAAAAATCCATTGCTATTAAACCCCATCAAAATACAATATATACAACAGCAGTACTAATTCACATAAAATTGTCGTCATTTCCATCGAAACACGTTTGAGCGCTGATATATATAAGCATTAGAAAGCTTTTTAAAATAAATCGTGGACTCTGATTTAGACGGACCGCAACGGATTCTTATTATGATCTTCCGTAGGTTTATTTAAATGACCGCATTCGATTTTCAAGTCTATGAATATTTAGGGTTTAAATCGTTGTTTATTTGATATTGAAAAGGGTTAAAGTCGAAACTAGATCCTAGATATGAGAAAAATGTTTTTTTTCGGCGTTTGGGCCAAACCCATGGCCAGTACCATATGCTACCTTTCTCTTTAATCGGTTAAACTTGCCTTCTCTCCAGAAATATACCAATTTGTTTCACTGGCTGGATCGGCCACATGTGTGCTCCGTGTTATGGTTTTAAACTCATGTCCTCTCACTATTAAGCACTCGTTCAAGCCCTGATCAGCTACTTTATCAATTCGGCCATGGGGGATAGTACATTTGAGATTAATTATAAGTTAGACAGCACTGGCTCAATTTACGAATTTCAAGAATAAAAAATGTATATAATTAACATTTTGAACTGGCGACAAGGGGCAATGTTCTTATAAGGCACATGTTTGGCTATTTTTTGTGGCACTATGGCAATGAATGAGTGTTGTACTCTTAACTGAAGATTAACCTAATGTGTTTTAAACCATTTCACACCGAGATATAGTGAGTGTAGTGATTATCTATATATATAAATTTGTATATTTTAGGAGATGCACTTGAGATGATCATTTTCAACGGTATTTAGAAATTGTTCTACCATTGTTGTGCAATCAATTTCTAAATACAATATCACAAAACAGCAATTATTGCATCATAGTGGTCTAAAATTGATGTTTTAAGAAAAGAGTAATTGATTTTGGGTTGCCAATTGATGAAATTATCGTGATCGCATTATTTAAATTGTAATATTTGAGTATAATATGAGAATTTATCACCATGTGGCACTTTGTCATTCTTTTTGGCGACTTCAAACATTGTTGCAAGGAGTACTTTAATTTAATTGCAACAATGAATTATATTTTTATGAAATGAATACTTTTCAAAAGGTTCCAAACAAAGACTCAGTAGACGATCAAAGCGCTAAAATGAATAATGCAATACTTTATAGCTTTATAGATTACAAAAAAAAACCAAGCTATGTTCAATCGGGGAAAAGGTAAAATGTTTTAGGTTGGATATTTTCAAAATGTTATAACAAAGGGGCAACCGGGGCTCAATGCCCGACAGAGCTTGTTTATATTGGTGAAATGATTCAATAATTCCATCATCCATTAATTATTAATTAACAGTATGAAATAGCCACGTGCCCGGGCAAATTGACAATAGATAATGACCAGGTGGTAGGGCCCTGCTAAAAGCTTCGACCATGTTATAAAATTTAATACATGTGTGCGCCTTCACTCAAATGAAAATATATGTAAAGCAGTTTGTTCTCAGTTGATAAACAACGCAGTTATTTGCAGGGCGCTTAGTTATGCAAATCCTTACGTTTTGCTCACAAAAGCCATTTCCTTTATCAGTATTTTTTTACTCACAATGCCTTATCTTAGTCATGATTAATCTCCTGCCTTTTCATTTTGTTAACTCTCAATCAGAACACTTCTTTTGGGTGGAACTACGAACGATACCTCAGATATCCCTCAATTAATTTCGTTTTCCTTTTGCACATGGCTGATTAATTGATTAAACCCCTTATATAAAAAATACGTTACAGAGAATATATAGCATATTAATCATTACTGAATATTTCCTTCTGCTCATATTTCCATATTCTGCTAGTCAAAATGGTCCGAACGTGATATTTCTCTGCACCATTCAAGAAAATAGTCAAAATTGTCGTGCGCCGTTTCGAAAAAAAACAAGCGCCATTTCTTTGCTAAACTATAAAATAGCGAAAGCAAAAGTTGCAGTGGTTCATATGATTGAAATCAGTTAGGGTTAAAATTTG
>LQRL01077848.1:4948-15999 GCA_001703475.1 Hydroides elegans | reverse complement strand
GTTGACCAAAATATTTGGGTGAGTTGACCAAAGCACTTGGGTGAGTTGGTCACAACTTGGGTGAGTTGGTTTTTGGGTGAGTTGGTTTTTGGGTGAGTTGCCCGACATCCTTAGTAAACTAAATTACTGTCTCTTTTTCATTGGCACACCACTGATAAATATATTTTTATCATTTTATTATTTTTTTTGGGAGGGGGAGGGGGGGCAGGGATTCAATTATGGGATTTTTCTATTAGAAAAAAAAACGATATATAAATATTCTTTATTTGTAAATAAATCCATTAAAAATTATTATCGCTACAGAAGAGTACATATTCATTTCTTCCAGGGTTCTTGACAAGATAATAACTCGCTTAATAACTCATTGCAGTTATTGTATTTGGGTGTTTGACAAAATGAAATAAACCGTTAGTAAAAGGGTTAAACCCCAAAAATGAGCAGAAATGTAACTCTTGCTGTTATTATAATATGTTTTATATTTCTTATGAAAAATAAAAACGAAGGAAGGAAAAATTTCATTTTATTGATAAACCAAGAAAAATAAAACAAATATACTAGACTATATCAAACTTAGATAACAGAGTTGAATTACCTAACGTTATGTAATAGTGACTGGTTATAACTGATAAAAAGGGAAACTATCACCTTTTGAAATAATTTACTAATATAATATAAACAGATAAGGTAGCAAACAATAATTACTTGATTAGCAATATGAGTCAGGATACAGCCAACTCACAACAAGCTCAGCATCCGATGGCGGCAGACACCACCTTCCTCCCTCCAGGAGAGGCAGCAACCTACAACTCTCCACCGCCTGCCTACTCAACTAAAGCATCAGAAGCAGGAATGTCGGGAGGGACGCGCCCGGCTCCCACTCAACCCCCATTTAATGGGATGAACCCAGTCCCCGCGCAACCCCCAGTTGGTAGTGCAGCCTATTCGTCAAGCGCTAATGCAGTGGTTATAGCACAGCCTGGAGCATATGGATTAGTGCCGCACAATATGTATCCCGATAGTACAGGGGCGATTATATTTTCGTGTGTAGTTTCGTGGTGCTGTTGCTGTATTTGTGGTATTGTGGCGTTCGCCTTTGCAAGTATGTATATTTTGAATATTTTTTTGTTTAAGTGTACCAAAACAAAAAATATATAAAAGTTACCCCCATGAAAATTGTTTATTGACCCGAGGTAATTAAAATGACATTAACATTTTGATTATACAAATTAATTCATACGAGAAACATTACATGATATATTTACAAATCATGATAATAATACAAATGGATAAGTATGATTATATCATGCGACTGTTTATATGGTAAAAACTAACTCTTCTATGTCATACAATAAATTCACACAGCTCTTGTCTTTGGCGTTCTTCCATAATCCATGTTATAATGCATATCCTTGGTACAGAGTGACCCATGCCAATCCGCCTATTTAGTTATGTGGTATTAAGGACATATTCTTTGTTCAGACAACTGTAACAGCAATGTGTCACATTGAAACACACTTGTGTTGTTTAGCCGCATTAAAATAACGAGGCGAATATAATGGTTCGGGTAGGCACTTGCGGAATCTTCTGCAATCGCAACGAAATTCAAAGAAATTAAGTACAGCAACCGATTTTTGATTAACAGTATTTTCTATAAATTGTGCATTGCGATCGCAGACCTTTCACGAATGCTTACCCGCACCATAACGCGAGCAAATCAAGTTGCCGCGGTTCAAATTCGCATTTTACTTCATAATTCACGTATAATATATCGAAAATCATTTTTCTATTAACAGTTTCTTCCGGCTCTCAGCCAAGCCCGGAGCTCGCCCTGAAGCGGTTACTCATGTCTCGCTATTGGAGTATCGCAGGCCTAGTCAGTGGCATCATACTATGGGGCCTGTATGTAGCTAGCAGAATCGCTTTTGCCGCCACTGCATAGAACGCACAGGAATTCATTCAACGTGATGCAAAAACGAAGTAAAACACGTGATAATCAAGTTGTTGAAATTCATAGGCGTGTGTTTAAGTAAACTATCCAAGGTTCGAAAAAAAAATTATGTTTCGGTTCACAACTTTCTAAATCATCGATAAATATTAATAAAAATCATACATTATCTTGATACATATCTTAACGTTTATTTAATAACATCAGCTAGTTGATTATCAACTAGTTGTAATGACTTAAAAATTGGTAGTACCGAGTGAATTGTACCCCAGTTTCCTGTCCAAAGTTAAAAAGCATGGTCATTTAGTTTGTTGGTTGGATCATATGGGTGAAGTCTTAGGATTACAAAGCCCAAACACGACGACTGAAGAGAAGCAGCTTAAATCTATTCATAACCATTTTAATCAGATTTTAGAAACATATGTATGATTATCAATTAATTAATATGTTATGTAACTTGTTGATTCATTTTAAAAACTACTATTATTGATTTGAATTGTCTTGTGAAGAATTATTTCTAACATCGATTAACTATTTTATTTTTTCAATATTTCATGTCCTATATGGTAACAAACAGCTCAGCTTGTAAGAAATCAGTGAACACTTTTTGCATAATCATAATGTTTTAAAAAGATCGTTTGATTGTTGTGTTTTACACATAGGTCTACATATATTTAAGTAGATTTTGTCTATTTAGTTTTAAGCGCAAAGTTCATAACGTCTTTGATAATGATAAAATGTAATTTGATTATTTTTATAGTGATAAATTGAGATTTTTATGCAAAGTTTCATTATTGTTTTTATAAGTCGTCAACGGGAAATGGAACTTGCTTTTGCCCTAATTTACAGTATTTAGCATACATGAAACAAAACAGAACACTTGATTACTCGACCTGACCTAACAAAAGACTGTTTCAGTGTTAGGAAACTCTCAATCAACTTGTTTGCACAAAGTTATTGTCGCAAAGTAGGAACTTAATTCGGGTAACTCACTGCAGGGAATAAAACTCAAAACAGATGACAGACCATAGTGGATAAACAAACCAGTCAACTGTTTTTTATCAAACTAATGTACATAGCTTTCGTAAATATATATTATGTTGTTTGAAGAATAAATAAGAGTCATAGTACAATCATAGTTTTGCTTGCGCTGTCTATATGGCTTCGTTGTCCAACTTTGACTGATTTAACCGGATATGCCGATGCCTTTGGGTTGAAAATATGCCCATTTGGGTACCATCACTGTAGTTGTGATATATTCTCTGTAGAATGCGGAACAAATGATCTCGGACATAACGTAGTCACTGTACCGTTTAGGTCTCATCTGAGAACTTTTCAGCAAGGAGATGCCTAAGGCTTAAGCACCTCGATTCACCATCCACACACACTGATCTCTGAGATAAGTACGGTCTTTACTACTGCGCGCATTACTGAATCCGTTGAACGTGACAGAAAGACTTTCCTGGTCCACTGTATCAAAGGCGGTGCTGAATTTAGCATGCCTAGGAACACAACTTTGCTAATATCTGGATCGGTTAGAATATCATTACATACTTTGAGTAGCACTACTTTTCTGAAGTACCTTGGTTTGGAGACAGACTGAGGTAGATTCATTATAATCTGATAGAATTTTATAATTCAAACATATTTATGATCAAACAAACATAGTTTTTTATCAGAACAGCAAAATTTGTCATATTTGTTTCTTTTATATTTGGTATATAAATGTGAAATACATTTACATTCATATTGACAGATGCTACAAAACAAATACAGAATAGAACATGGCAAAACACATTGCTTATAGTTTAAAGTGTACAAGCATTGTTTATATGAGAAATGCTATATCATTGGTATTATGCATTGTTGACTATTGAAAATTATTATATTAATATGATATAAATGTATGAGTTTCATTATTAACAGGATTGTAACTATATCAACCACATCTAAAAATGTTCTAAACCTCCATTTATTTATTGAAACATTGTTAGTTTTCTATCACCCCATGTGCTGACATAAACTCGTTCGTTCCAGCAAACTGCATCACAAGGCAGCGACAACTTATCACTAAACCTGACTAACTGCCATTGTCCCTCTTGCGTTAATATTAACAGGCGATTGCTAAAGAAATCAGTCACAAGCAATGAGCAATCGTCATTTTCCTGGCCTATACGCGGTCGATCTAGTATGATTTCTTCGTTTTTGGGTTTCCCTTCCGCTGTTGAACTGAATGGTTTCATTATGGTTAGATTGGGACCGTGCGATTGATTCAACTTTCCATTCAGGTCCAGAAAGTATATTTGATTTTGCCAAAAACAACTCAATCTTATTTCTGTTGACGTAACGGAAATGTGATGAGTATATGAGTCATGATCGTTCTTACTGCATGGTATACTGATGGAGCGTATTTGTTGCCATGTGCTGCACTCATACACGTGTATTGAAGGTGAGTTTGAATTCGCTGCATATAATATGCCGTCCTGTACTGCCACGTCAGAGTAGTTACCCTTAGAGATCGTCTGAATAAATTTGCCTGCAAGCAAATGTGAGATATGCTTAGAAGGACAAAACGTGGATCACTTTTAAGCTAGTCATGCTGTCATGTTAATACATTATATTAATCAATGGAATATTCCAACAAAAATAAGTAACGATAACATTTGATGGATCGAGAAAAATAGTGGAGTATGATACATGGATTAGACAAACCTAAAACAATATTCATATCATTGCGCTTGTACATGAAACAAAATATATGTGATATACTTATTACCCACCCAATTTAGACGATTGATACATATGATTAAACGCAACAATAGCAATAGTTTCATCAGGAAGCAGCACCACACTGAATACCCGTGAATCATCACCATGCCCTTTTATATTACGCAATGGCAGTAAATCCTCGTTAAATACTGTGATACCATTCGACTGACAGCTCCATAGCTTTCCGCTTATGAGTTTAAGTGACATAGGTAAATCTGAGAGCTGCGCATCTTTTGTCTTTATTAATTCATTTTGTAGCGTTTTATTGAACGATGCGCTGTCAATTAGTTCTTCTGAAACCAAAAATAATGTTATGATTTTTTATGTGCCACCACTTCTATATGGTTCAATACATGAGGACCAGACATAAATATATATATTTTATGATTATGCATGCACTTTTATCATCCAAGTCAATAATAGCCTATTTTAAAACTGTGAACTAGCTTATCTGTGTAAAATGTGCTGATATATCAACTAATCTATATGCTGTTGTACATGATAAAATTGAACAAAGCAGATATAGTATCACTTATTTAAAAACCAACACCCGAATGAAATTGGTAACGTCTTATGTACTAAAAATATGTGTTAATGATACTCTTTATAAATAATGTATCTTTTATTATTTTGCATAACATGTTTTTTATATCCTGAATTATTACCTTGAAGAGATTTTATTTTCGCTTCCACAGCCTTTATCTTGATTCTGTCGTTGTTTTTAAAAGTAGTCATCTTTGTTATGAGTGTTTTGAGTTGGACAATAAGACCGTCGTCGCTGTCATCAATGTTAACTAAGGTTGGCAAAGGTTGACCTTTTTCAAATTGGTCTGCCATTTCACGACCAAATATCTCTTCTTTGGATTTAAGCTTTGATTCAACTACAAAATGGAGTATGTTTTATGTATATACGATAAAGAGGATAATGTAAAGATATTAAAAATAATTTGCTCTTAATTTTGAGATGCATATGTTTTGTTAACAGGGTTGCATGTTAACATGTCTTTGACAATGTTGCTTTCTTATTCATCATCATTATTTTTTTTAATAGCAAATAAAGTTCTTACGACTGATTGGAAATGTTGACTTGTTTGTTGGTCCGTAATAATAAATCATGGCAAAAATTAACCCCATACTAAATATGTCAACAGATGCCGTGTATCCAAGATCATCTCTTTGATAGAAGAACTCTGGTGCCAAAAATGCTGGAGTTCCTGCCGTGGATCGATTGATCTTAGTCGAAAACGTCGGTTGACTTAGAGTATAATCGTATATTTTGGCATATCCAAAGTCCCCGAGTTTCACAATTGGTTTGTTGCTGACAGATTTCATCAAAATATTGTCTGGTTTGATATCCCTATGTACAATGTGATGATCATGTAGATAGGATACAGCCAAGGTAGTCTCATTCATTATTTTGAGTTTTTCAGAAAATTCCATTTCAGGATTTCCATCGAGATAGTGGTTTAAGTCTCCTAAATTACAAAATTCCATAAAAAGCCATACTTTGTTACCATGTTCACAATAATCATATAATTTGGCTATATTTTTATGAGAACATCGTTTCATCCTTGCGCCTTCTTCCATTGCCATTGTTTTCAGATACTCGTTTTGACTCCAACGATCGCCGACAAGTATTCCCTTTGCGGCTATTGGTTCGCCACTGTCAATCCTGTGGGCCTGACATACAGACCCAAACATGCCACTTCCAATATTATCGTCAAGCTTGATTCGATAACGGCCTACATCTATCTCACCAGGACCGGGACCTTGTCTAGTTGCCCCACAAACCGGTTGCGGGGTTTTCGATTCAGTTCTTGTTACATAAATTTGATTATATTTCACATCTGAATCAGTATGTTGAGCAGACGGACTACTCCCCATTATTGCTGAATTATTACTATCCAATGACTTTTGATATAAATAGTTCTATTTCAATAAAATCACATGTACAAATTTCCTTAAGCAGTGTTTAAAAATTAAGATATGCAATATATATGTCTTATTTGAGCCAGCTGACTTCTTATATATATTTATTGTTTACCGTGTTTACTAGTTTTGAGTGCGTGCTTAATGATAAGAAGTACTTGATGTTCATAATTAATTTCTTATCAGGCAATATTTTGTTCAATAAAATGTGAGTGATGCAACTGAAAATATATTTCCGCAAATCTTGGGAAAGTGTTTTAGTGCACTTTTTAGATCTGTAGATATACAATTATCACTATTATTGACTTTAAAAAAGTATATAGTTTTTATATTTTGAATCCGGCAAAACTTAGAGTGTCATATTTGATAACAGCAAAATATGTTTAAAGAAGAATATATATTGGTTCAATGGTATTATTAATCAAAATCAGCAGAGTGATATCACAGTGATGTCACAGTGATATCATTCTAATCTAAAGGTTTACACAACGCCTTCTGTGGTTAAGGATTGCTACATAGATATGTTTTGTTAGCTTTGTGAAGACCGTACGATCCCAATTGTTCGTATGGTGGCTTCAAATACGAATTTACTATATTGAAAACAAAGGCGTCATACGAATCATCAAGTTGTTTTGCGATAACTTCACATTTAGTAACTTTGCCTAATATTTGGTTACCATCGTCTAAGGATATATTATTTGTCAATAATAATGTGGAAACGAAGAGACTCTTACACTGAAAGTGTAAAACAGCACCCTCACAATTGTGATACATCCAAGCATGTAAAAAGTTGTCGTACAAGAGGCTCCTTTAGCAATCATGATACATCCAAGCATGCTTAAATTTGTCGAAATAAAGAGGCACCTTTATATCCCGAGAGTGCGTAACAACACGCTAGCAATTGTGATATACCCAAGCATGCTCAGTTATCGAATGGTATAGGTTCCTACGTACACCATAAGTTTGAATAACACGCTAAAAACCTATAATTAGAGTTCAATAAACGTGTTTAAATGTATGCTTTAGAATTTGCATAGATGAGCTTAGCTTTTTTAAGAGTAGTAGCAGCGCATTTTACTTCTTTCGTATACACTTGCACGATAGCAATTTTTTGGTTTGGAATACGAAGCACAAGGCCCGCTGGGGACAACCGAAAAATATTTAGAGAATCTAACGGGGATCGAACCAGCGACCCCAAGATTACATGTCCTAGTGCTCTACCACTGAGCTATAGAGGCTCCTTATAAATTTCGGTTACACTGCACATATACATGATATTATGACTGACGTGCCTTGTTGCCCAGATCCCTAAAGTTTTTTTTGCTTGTCGTTCCAAGCGGTCTGGCACGCACTTTTCACGGCAGTCACTTGTCCTTTCACAAGAGTCATCTTAATCAAGTGATAACGAGCACTACCCTGGTCCATCCAAGTTTACCCGTAGTTGCTGCATAAATGGTTTAGAGAGAGGCGACATCCGATTGATCTCAAAGCATTTCTATATGTTTTCATAAATATATACAATATAAGTGCAATTATTTATTTTTTCTATTAAGCTAGTGATTTTAACTGCTGTAAGCTTCATACATTACATTTTGGATTTGGGTAGCTTGTTATGCATATATTTTTAAGAAGATTTAAAAAATATATATTTGTGATTAATTCTATATTCAAAATATTCAACGAAATTTGTCCGTTTGACCGTGTTTTACGCATAGTATATTATAACAAATTATACAAATAGTATTGTTCATTATGTAATTATGGTATTAAGTTCAGTTGATTTTAAAACATATTATCACCATGGCAATTAATAAATATAATATAAACATGCTCAAACATGTCAAAATCGCTTTACATTGTGCCGAAAGCGCATGGTATATGTTCAGACTATGTCTTAATTGCAAATACTAATCTACTTTAAGACTGAAATAATCTGCCTGGTTCATTAATCAATGCCTGACCAAAAATATATACAGATTAATTGGTCAAAACATTGTTTATGTTGGAAAAATACTTTTATCTGATTAACATATAATTGCTTTCGTTTATATATGATGCGTGATTTGTTATTTGATTGACAACAAGACATGTCTCGGTAATTACCCATTTACGGTGAAACTATGTACAACATTTGAAAAAAAGGTTATTTCTAACGTTATAGAAAATAATAAGTACACAAATGAATATGTTATTCTAGCCAAGAGCTGGAACAATAAATTTCTGGATCTTTTGACTTGAATATCGCATCATTGTTAATTAGTTTTCTTCTTAACTTTCTTAATTATTTTATCGGACTTGTTCAGATTATTATAGTTTGGTGGCTTATTGTGACACGAGTAAAGATGATGACAAATACACCTGGAAAGTAACTTAGATTCAAAAAATCTATACTATACTATACTTGGTGGCTTATTGTGACACGAGTCACAATGATGACAAATACACCTGGAAAGTAACTTAGATTTAAAAAATCGATACTTTATTTTCATCACAGAACCTTAAGGTAAATTTGTGACAAATGTTTTTATTTTAATTGTCAAAATATATTTTATTGAATGATCTGTTTGAAATAGCTATAATCTAACAACTCAATATTGGTCGTACAGCAGACCATGGTATACCCTTTTATTTAAATAGGCCGGTTAAGGAGTCAATTTATACACAATCAATAAATCGGCTGTATATTTTAATCAATCAAAACACCAGGAAGATATCGCGGGAGGCTCTTTATAATAAGAGTATTTTTTATTTTTCTATTCTCAGAATATAAAATATAAAGAATATAAAGCGCTTTCGGGATTTTATGATGAAACACATATATCAATTTTAATGTCTACAAAAAATGTTAATTTAATGCAAATTGGTGAATTAGTTTTTAAAAATATATATATGTTTAAAGTAGTTTCGGGATTCATGATGAAACAACGATCTCATATTTCAGCATCGAATCAAATTAGAAAGCGCCCTCTGCTGAGTGAACAAGTGTGAGCACTTTCTTTGTCCGCCAAAATTTAGTCAACAATGCACGCGATTGGTCAAAAGAGGTCACATGATATTTAGAGTATATAAATGTTGACCCAGTTTTGAAGGTTTACAGATAGCGTCATTTTGTTGGAATATCATCAACTCAGGAAGTAAACGAAAATGGTACGAAATCCATAAAGTTTTTACAGTCAGATTATGTCATCAAATTTCGATTTTTAGTTCAAATAAAAGATCAATTATTCAACTATAACATATCGAAGTTTTGAAAGGATACTCTTGTTCTAAAGTGTATTTTTGCTTGATTGTTGTAGCCTGGTGGAAAAGCAGGAAAAGATTCCGGAAAGGCGAAGGCCAAAGCTGTATCCCGATCAGCAAGAGCCGGTTTACAGGTAAATATAGCATATTTCAACATATAAGTCTATGTCTTGATTATATAAGATAATGATAGTCTATTCTTTTGTCGGGTTTCTATAATCAGGATGTTTTATTTTGTTGTTTTGACAGTTCCCCGTCGGTCGTATTCACAGACATTTGAAAAACCGAACCACAAGTCATGGGCGAGTGGGAGCTACAGCTGCAGTGTACAGCGCTGCTATTCTCGAATATCTCACAGCTGAGGTAAGTTTCATCTTCAAATTTCGGTTAAATTAACAGTAAAGAGTGTCAAGTGAAGGGAAGCTCTTTTGTTTACAAATTCAAATTTGGCGGGAGAGTGGGAGTGACCCCCAGCTGATCTTAAGTTTTTGATACCGACCTTAATTTTTCGCTGTCTTTTATATTGATATCTCATTTTAAAATAAAATCATAATCAGTCAACTCATTTGGTATCTATGCAAATAATATGTCGTAAAAAGAAAAAAAGTTTTGATTTTTCCTAAATGTAAACAAACCCACATGACATCTTACTACGGAACTTGGGATTTTACTACGTTTGTAGAATTACATAATTTCTCCATGAACATTTTTGTATTTGTTCGTTTCCACATTGTGATAACTATTTGGCTTGTTGTGTTTCTGCATTGTGGTTGGTTTTTAAAGCGTCAAATATTTGACATAATCGCTAGTTCTGTTTTCAAGTTAAAACATTCAAAAACCTAGATATTTCCATTTATTTTAGCAACATTGTTTACATCTTGTATAAAATGAGTTTGTATTTCTGAAGGCTTTTACGACTTAGTAGTTTTGGATAGCAGGAATTCATATTTGGGCTTTAGTTTTATAAATGCACAATGTACGGTTTAGTTGTTCAATATAAATCTAGAACCATTGATATAAATGAACAAAACTAATGAAATTGAAATAGGAAACTTGAAAATGGCGATTTTAAGGGCTATGGACATAAAAAGGTTTAAACGTAACCGAAATTATGCATTAAAAATGACTGCATTGTAAAGTTAAAATACATGTACGTAATATGTAACAG
>LQRL01077839.1:0-12598 GCA_001703475.1 Hydroides elegans | reverse complement strand
AAAAGACAAAAAGAAGCCAAAAAAAAAAAAAAAAGAATATATACGTGAAGTGATGTGGAGAAACGTTTAAGAGCATGTCCTATATAAAGGCTCCAGGGAAATACATTGCACCTCTCAAAAGAAATATCTATATACATGCACATGTAACTTTTCAACAAAGAGATAATCTCAAACTTTCGTGGGTGAGTTACTGGGATCAAGAATAGAATAGGTGCTTGAGATACCCTCTCCCAAGAAAACATTCTACTCCACTACCTTCGCAACCGACCCCCGCGCCTTCCAAAATATATGTCACCGTCCTCTCACCTGTGCATCCTCAAGATCGCCATGACCCCACAATGCCAGACCCAACCGATGTCTAATCTTGGCTTCGTCCTCTTTCCTGTTGAACTGCTCAGCTAACCCTAGGCCTTCTTTCAAGTAGCGGGTGGCGTCCGTGTAGTTGCCCATTGCATGGTGAACGCGACCTGGTGAAGAAAAATGGGTCATATCTGATTTGAAATTTTGTTTGATAGACAAAAGGTGCTAAATAAGATATTCCAAATATGCAAAGTAGGTAGCACAAGGGAAAATTTGAATATCGAAGTATTTGCTTTCATTAAGCGATATCAGAAATATTCATTTAAATCTAATCATTTTTTTTCCATGAAAACTATGGAGGGAGGCATGAAAAATTATATATAAGGACATCATAACTTCGAAATATCTTGACCACGGTTTTATTAAGTAATTCCACAAATTCAAGGAGGAAACCTTTCGACTGATATGGGTCAGTTTCAACAAATACATCGCATCCATAAAAGTGTTCCTTACAATATGCTTCCGTGTACCCTTCTGACACAGTTCATACGTTCTTTTTCAAACATAATTTCCTGCGCACACACACAAATATTGACTCCCTGTTTTGCAGGGGGTACCGCACTTGGGTCATGTTGGTAAACCCCGAAAGAGGGTAATGAGATACCGTTCGTATTTGAAAACTGTCAATGAGATACAAACCGTATTTGAAAACCGTCACCTGAACATGGGCTAGAGTGTTTGGCTGAGGATTAGATTACGGCATAAAGAACAACGTAGAACAGTTTTCGTTATTATTCTTGCAAATTAGGGTTCCGTGTTCCGAGAATCTGTATCTAAAGAGTGCATTTAGGTCATTATGAAATATGTTGGGCAAAACTAAAACGGACTTCAATTTTTATTGCTTCAAGTTTTCTAGTCTTAAAATAATATCTAGCATTGTCTTTAATGAATATTAACATCCCTTTTCTGATTCATAAGGTGCCATTTTAAGGGGATAACGCAAAGTAGTTATGAATGAAAAACATGTTTCGATCTCTAGAATTGGTGGGAAATTTCATATACTACATGTAGTACGACCATTGAGATTGCAGCTATATCGGAATCTAAAAGGTCCATTATAAACCAAACAAAGCTCGGATCAAGTTTCTTCCGATGGACGACATTTGCACCTCGAATACAGCAGCTGCTAAACCGTTTACTCATTGCGTAGGCTATGGTTCCTGAAACAATTTACTTAATTGATTTGGTGCTCATGTTTAAATATTTTAGCTGTAGATTTAAGTTGAATGGATGTAAAGGCTTTGTAACCTTGATAGTATCAATGTTATCCATTTGTTTCCATTTACTGGATAAAATTGATTGGGCAGTATTGTTTTTGTTAGGACCAACTTATTTTTCATCGTGAATACTACACATTTTACAATATTATTAAGAGTCTCGCCCAATATGAACGTGAGCATCTATAAATATATATTTCATCAGTTCCTCATTACCTCCCTTCTTCTTTTTTACCTTTTCTTACAATTATGTTTTCTCCTATTTTCCCATTTATCCATTAAAAAAATCAAACAAAAATATCAAATCAATGTCAAGCTCTTCCTTATATATCGACATATGAATTGGTTTGTATCGTCCATAATTATAATGTCGAATAATATCAAATTAAACAGCATTCAGGTCACCAAAAAACCTTTTAACTTGATACCAAAGAACAAACTTTTAAAACATATAATTTTATAATTTTCTTATCATTTTGATAAATTTTGCGTTTCTTTACTTAATCATAATTATTCAAAGTTTATGCGATTGTTTTGCCTAATTGAATGCATTAAAGAGTAGTTATTCAACCTCTTATTATCAATCACTGGAAGAATACAAAGGGGACAACGAATTTCAACGTCATTAAAAACCTAGCTAACGGCTTTTATCTGCTATATAATTTGTTTTTGATACACATAAATAGTTTTCAAAGTCCTTTTATTGAGTTTGATTTATTACACTTTTTCTTTGAAATTTAAACTTAAACACGAAAACAAACAGCGCTAAGGCTGAAAACTTATTGTTAAATCTTTGTACAATTTTAAAGATTTTAATTTTGCTAAAACAAATATTCGCTGGATTTGAAGGTCCTGCTTCAGGTCATTCTGAATTTGAACTCTTGTTATTGCTTCATATTCAGAACGTAGAAGTCCACCTTGAATCTGTGACCAATATTATCAAGTCCGTGTCTGAATTGTTTAAAACTATAATTTCGAATACCACCTGACTACTTTAAAATAAACGAGTAATTTGTACCGCTGTTTAGAGGGCAATGTCTATGATTATCCCCGCTTAACCGCTTGTTTTAAAACCGCTAGGCTCTAATTAGTGAAAGAAAGCGCGAATATACAAGCTTGTTGTTTTGGGTTTACCGCTGCGATTGGGGACGAAAGGGGTGGGGAAGGGGGTGGCGATAGGTAGGGTCCGATTTAAGGGTTTGAGGGTTTAAAAATGGTTAAAAGTGATTTGTAGTTGGTAGCATGAGTTAGCAATGGGACAAGGGTCATATTTAAAGGTAAATCATAGGCTTTTTATTTGCGTGATTATAGACAGTCACCTGCTATTTATCACAGGGTTATTTGGTAAAATTCAAATTCGGCAAAAAATGACCAAATGTTCTACCTTATTCTAGGACATTTTAACAGTTATCATATTTTCAATGTGACAATTCCTTGCAGCTATCGCATTTTTGACACCACCTTTCTTGCATTTTTAGATGTCTCGCGATATAATATATATGATTAGGAAAAGTTTTAACATTTCCGGACAAATTATAAATTCCTGAAATATAAAAAATCACAACCATCCAACCCAAACCCATTACTTCTCTCTTTCCCTGTGGGACTAAACTTTAATCATGCGATAGTTGACGAACTGAACGGCCCATTATATCTACAAACAAATTTTCTAACAAATTTATGGTAAATAAAATGCCAACCACGAAGATTATACAAATTTCATATGATACCATACAAAACACCTTCCCCCCTCCAGCAACCCTCCCAGGCGCATTATGTGACACATTACCCGTGTATACTCACCAAGACTGCTATAGGCCAGTGTCTTCGCGATGTTGTCCCCCATTTGCACGGCGATGCTCAGGTGTTGCTCCTGGTAACGGATTGCGTCCTCGTGCTCACCCAGTGATTCATGGGATAAGCCAAGGTTGCCGTAGGCGCGACCTGAAAGGATGAAGAATCATATGGAATATTGGATCCACTTAAATGTGCAGTGATGGGTCGATTTATTTTTCACAAACTTGGCATTTATTAATGAATTGGTATTATCTGAGAATTTTTTTGTTGATAGAGGCACAAATGTCGCTTTTCCATATAAAACCAGACAATTCAGCTACTCCGCCTCTCCTTCCATACAGTAACACATATATACGGGATCGTCTTTATGAAGCACTTGTTTCGGATCCCTTTCAAAGGCAAGTAATACAATCGAAAGCCGCTCTCCTTCGAACAAGCGAAAACTACTACCGGTAAATGTACCTTCGTATTTCACTTACACTGACAAACGAGATTGCCCGTATGTAGCGCCAGATTCAAATCGGCTTCATGATACTGCAGTGCCCGATCGTACTCGCCCATCTGCTGGTAGACGCCGCCCAGTCCACATACGGCTTCGCCCTCGGCGCCCGCGTCGGACATTGCTTGGGCCGTGGTCAGCTGGTGCTCAAGACAAGAGATGGCCTGGGGAGAGAAGATGTTACTTTTAGGATATTGATTTAAATCTGTTTCAATCTCCATTCCAAGGAAATTGTATTCTCAAATGGAAAATGAAATGACCTACAAAGTGTGGATATTTTATAATATTGGTTTTGACATATTGTTTCAACTTATCAAGCGCTGGAGTTGTTGTTAGCTGGTGCTCAAGGCATAAGATGGCATAGGGAGGGAAAATCTAGTAAGTAGACTTTTTTGTGAGGGCTTGCTCATTGATTACATTTGCTTGGAAATATTTGGCTTGAGATGGATTTAATTAAGTTAGACTTTAATAATGAGACCACAATCTTAATATATCAATTAAGGTTAACTTTTTAGAGACATGGATAGGAAAAATAAAGTGCAAAATCAATGTTTTTGAAACATTTTTTAAAGTCAAAGTGAAATTTTCAAAACTTCAGCCATAATCATTACCAACTCAACTCACCTGTTCGAAATTACCCAGTAAACTATGCAGACACCCCAGCTCTCCATACGCCGAGCATTTCGCCGCAGGTCGGTCCATTTCATGCGTCACATACAACCGCTTCTCAAAACACACTAGGGCTTGCTGCAAATTGCCCAGCGCTTTATGTGCATTACCCAGCCCCCTATAGGCTTTATCCTGATCCGTAATACTGTTCGTAGCCTGTGCTATTGCGAGATACTGCTCATAGCATTTCACAGCCTCCTCAAAATCACCAAGCGATTCATAGCAATCACCGAGATTGGCAAACGCGCGACCGCGATCGAGTTTCGTTTGATAAGTATTGAACTGTTCCAGCAGGGCTAACTGTTGTTCGAATAACCCTAGGGCGTCGTCGAAATGCGCGAGATTCATATGGGCCAGACCCAAATTGCCACATGCATGTGCTTCTACACTAACGTCTTTTAACTCGCGCCCTCGCTCCAGCATTTCCTCATAGCAACGCACGGCGTTGGTATAGTTGCCAAGCGACATGTGTACGTTACCTAGGTGACCATGTGCTTTGCATTCACCCTTGGTTTCGTTTAATTCCTGATATAACGTCAATTCCTGGTTGTGATAAGCGAGGGATTTATCCAGTTGTTTTAGGACCCTATGTGCGGCACCTAAGTTTCCATAAGCGGTGGCTTCAAGCTTGCGTTCGTTGCATTGTTTAGCGATCTGCAGTTGTTGGTTAAACATCTGTACAGCTTCCTCTAGCTCATCTAACTTTAACAATACATCGCCGATATTACCAAGTGCGCAGAATTTGGCTGATAAGGATTTCGTCATATGGGCAGTAGCGAGGAAGTATTTTTGGCATTCTAAGGAGCTCTTATAATCACCAAGGGCTTTATGAGCAAGGCCTAGATTACAGTAGGCGCGACACATACTGGACTTATCCTGGAGGTCTTTAGCTAGGGCTAAGTCTTGTTCGTAATAGCGAATGGCCTCGCGATAATTGCCGAGACAATAGTGGACATATCCCAGTTTATGACATGCTTTACCCTCGCCCTCAGTATCCTGCATTTCCTGACTCAAAGCGAGATACTGTTCATATAAGGGAATGGCCTCGATGTAGTTTTTAAGGGAGCTATGGTAATTGGCTAAATTGCTCAGCGCCCGTAACTCACTATGTGTATCCTTCAATTGCTTTGACATATGCAGATGTGTTTCATAATGGAACAGTGCCTTATCCTCTATCTGCAGCGCTTGATAAGCCACAGCTAAGTTACCATGTGTTGAGCATTCCGAGTGCTTATCCCCGACATCTTTCGAAATGGCCAGTTCCTGCTTATGGAACCTTATAGCAACTTCGTACTGTTCCAAAGCGCTATAGGCATTGCCAATATTCCCATAGGCACGGCCCTGTGAGGCGCGGTCGCCAAGGTCCTTAGCGATATTCAAATGCGCTTTGTGTAGTTTTAACGCGGCTTCATATTCGCCCAGTTGATGATATATGATACCTAGATTGGAACATGATCGGCCTTCGGCCATTTTGTCTTTCGTTTGTAACGCGTTATTGAGCTGCTGTTCATGATAGAATTTGGCCTGCGACCAGTTCTGTAGGCAGCGACAGGCATGACCTAATCCCGCATAGGCCCGGGCTTCTAACGTCCGATCATGTATATCCTTAGCTATATTGAGCACCTGATTATGATAATTCACTGCCTGCTGATAATCCCTTGTAAAATGATACGCACTACCCAGATTACTATACGCGCGTGCCTCCTCCAATTTATCACTTAACTGCCGCGCGATATTCAAATGTTCATGATGACACTCCAGTGCCTTGGCACACTCATTCATCGCTAAGTACACCGCACCCACATTGCCAATCTCCCTGGCTTCATGCAACCTATCCGACCCTGCCTGTTTCGTTAACCGGACACTCTGTAGATGCGACGCCAAGGCATTGGGATAATCCGCCAGTGCCGTGTAATCGTGGCCTAAATGGGATAATACTCGGGATGCGAGAACGGGGTCTTTGTGGCGCATGGCTAGGAGGAGTTGCTGGCGGTGCCACGTGATGGCTTCTTTGTAGCTGCCACGGGAGAAGTAAGCGGCGCCCAGGTTGCCGTAGGCGCGGCATTCGCCTTCTTGGTCACCTAGGAAGATCGAAGAAGGAACATGTGGTTAAAATATGGCTCATTTCTTTATAGTTTTATACACATATTAGCTCAAAATGTGGTTCTGATAAAATAGGAATTGATTTAAGTGTTACCGATATTTACTGGAGACAAAATAGGAGAGAAGAAGGTTATTTAAATAATTTATTCTAATATCAAATCTTTTTATAAAGCGTCATATCGTTGTATTTAAATATTGTTAATTTATATTTGCTCATAGTATGGTCGAGAAATGTTCGCAGTCCTAGGAAAAGATTGACATGGAACCCAGGGTAAATAGGAATAGCAGGGATGCATTTGGCCAGACAAAATCTTGCGCCCAAGGGCGCACTCTTTTTCGAAAAGTGCGCCCGAGATTTTCTCAGTGCACCCACTGATATATATCCAAAAGTAAGAGCCATATATCAGACAAAATCCGATTTTAACTACCTAAGTCAGGTTTTAATCCCAGTTTTGCCCCTGATTATTTTCTATGAACAAAGATTGGTAATGGCATAGAAAGATCTGGCGCCGGTATATAAAACCATAACTAATACTATGGTTACTCAATATTCGAGCGCCGAAGGCGCAAGAATTTTTGATGGATATTTTTTTTTTCATATGAGAGCGCCGAAGGCGCGAGCGACCATTTTCAAGGAAATCATAAAAACCTCGCTTATAATTTAGAAACACTTTCATGGAAATCAAACCAAAAAATAATATATCCTTGATTTTTTTCCCCTATTTATAATGAAATCACGTGATGTGTCCCTGATTTTCTTCAAAAAGTGCGATATTCTCTGATTTTCCCGATTTTTGAAAATTGATTGTGAAATTCCCTGATTTTCCCTGACGCTGGCCAACCTGCATAGTGCACTTTATAGACAAACAAACTAATTGACCAAGTAAAAGGGAAACAAAAATAAAGGACATGTGAAAAGTCGGGCGCATCCATTTTTCAAAAAGTGTGCCCGAAGGGAAAACAGTGCCATGACGGGCGCACTGTTTTCCGAAACGTGCGCCCGTGGTAATTTTTCTGCGCCATTTGCCCAATGGCGCAGCCCAAATGCATCCCTGGAATAGGGTTTCGCTGGACTTTCGAAGTTCCGAATTAAGTCTATCGTATAAAATTATTTGGAGATGCAAACGACATGTTGGTGTGGTTTTGTATATTTTATTGGTTGACTTTGTTGTACCGGATGTCAAAAGGGCTCGGTTAAGTCCATTTCCAAGATTTGTTGGCATGTATGGTAACTGTGAAATAAACTATAATTCAATCTTTGGGATCTGTGACATTATTTGCTATAAACATAGTAAGGTGTTCAAGCATAAAATTTCGAAAACCATTCTAGAAGATATAGTGACTTTGAGATATAGGATGATAAAACACAAGTCTAACGTGGACAATAAAGGATAAAATTACCAAAAGGAAATCTCACATAAGTTTGAACGATAAGAAAGAATAAATCTAATCAGGTGAATAAATTCGCCAAGTGCATGAACTTTCTAAACACAAAACACAACCACCTTAAGTAATGGCTCACACACAAATACCTATAATTAGGATTTATTTTTATATGCAGCCCCCTTAACTTTTGTTCCCGTTCCAGCACGAAAATTAAAAAGAAATATACAAAAAGTTAATTTGAGCTTTTACACAACAAATATAAACATTCTATTTAAAAATGTCTATGGCATTGATGTATCTTCATGGTTATTTTGTCTCTAGAAAAACGTCCCCATCATGAAATCTTCAGGCTCATTATTATGTGTTGAAATGATTTTTGATCTACATCTTGCCTAATGAGGGGATTTCGTATTGCATATTTTGGGAAAAGATAACAATGAAATAGAATGTCACTGCAAAATATGCTAACTTAATGTTTTGTGTATATGTTTACTAAACAGTTGCTGGTGACTTTTATTTTATTATAAATAGGTAAGGTACATTTATATATTTTATAAGGAAACGATCAAATCATGTCTACGGATCAGATACACGAAGGGCTGAATACATATCCAGGAATCCGTTATAAACCATAACATCAAAAATTGATTTCGCTTAGGCTTGCATGGAAGTCTTGGGGTGACAATGGAATTGAGAAAAAGAAAAGTCGAAAGGGTTCCTAAGAATAGGTTGGCGACCAAACGGGCAGTACCTAATGGTAAGATAACATTGAGGTTACGCGGTGACAATGGGTAAAGACAAATTCATGACACGCTATTGACATTTTTTGGCCATTTGTCGTTCATGGCGAAAAGACAACAATAATGAAATGATGTTTTTACTGTCAAGGATTAAGCGAATAATGCGTGAATCATTATCGAAAAGGGCTTGACTTAGGGCTTATAATGCGTGCCTGTCTGAGCGCATCTATAATAACGATATTTTATTGTGAACGTTTTCATTGAGAACCAGGAACCGTCCTATCTATGTAATAAAAATGGGAAAAAAAATGTGGTTTAGGTTTTATAAAGGTTTTGTCATAAAATATATTTCGGCTTGAAGGTATGAAAGGGATGGGGCTGTGGGGGAGTCCAGCAGTCTCTTTTTGTATTTCAGAACTGATAACATTACCAGGTATCGTATCAATACACGTGATCTTTGGAAGATGACTATAAATTTCCACACAAATGTGAAAGTTGAATCTCAGCATTCCTTTGTTATTTTTTAATATGGTACTGGTTCGAGTGATTTAACTCGGAGAGTTTTGTAAACAAATATGCTTGAAGAATTACAATTTCACTTTTTTCCAACAAGATTATGTATGCAACAAAACACGAGCACATCAAACTGCATGATAACAATAAGAAAACAGTGCCTAGATCTTAGCTTCGTAAACCTGAGAAGGAATTCATTTCCCGAAAAGGCCAAAAGTGAAACATTTACACATTGGAGGAGACTTCAACTCGTGTTTCTTGATAAGATTCAACAACCATTGAACAACCATTGAACCCATTGAACATTTTTTATATTCCAAAGTGGGCGAAAAAAATGGGGGAAATTCATGCTCTGTTAAAGCTATTATTTGAAAACCAAACCAGCAGAAGATAAGCTTTGTAAATCATGTGTTTAAGCTACTGGTGGATTAAAAGCAATTCAGTGGGGGTGAAGTTCAGAGTTTGTTTAAAGTTTAGTGTCTCAAGTGTGAAATGTATTGCGAATAGTGTATTTGAAGGAACGAGGACAATGTTTTTGAATTGTACGGGATTAGAAAATTTAGTTCACTTTAAAGCAGCTGTGCGCATAAGCTTATCTTATAATCCTAGAAGTTGCATTACATGTTCAAGGCCGATCAAGGCCATATGCCAATGAGCCTTATTATATTTTAAACGAATCTTGCATAAAGGTTGAACAGGGTTAGTAACCCATGTGCATGTATATATAGCCTATAAGACTAAAATAGAGGTATTAAAAGAACAAAAATGTCATCGAAACCAACCGATTACAGTTGGTCTATAACCCACAGTTCTAGTTTTAGCTGTAACCTAAAATTTTGAAAGCTTGATTATTTGAGGACGCTTGCCTTCGAACAGTAGTAATACCTTTTTTTTCGCATCGAGAAAGATAGGTCGATATATTAAAGAACGTATTGTATATTATTTCGATAACATATGTTTAAGTGCACCGGCGAACAATATTTTCATATCTCGCTTGCCAATATGATTAATCGAGAAACCGCGTGACTTAGCACTAGAATTTACATTCTAGTAAATCATTATATACATACATGTATGTATAATAATATGATATTAAAACAATTTTACTGTTATTTGTGATGGTTCCACGATAATTTAGTAGTTTTTGTCAATTTAATGTGCATATAACGTAGATTGAATATGTGATAAGAAGGCAATAAAAATAAAGTTCACCATTCTTTTATGAACATTTTTCATGGAATTTTGAAAGTAAAAGTCTAAGCCCGCATAATCGCAAAAAAACATAAGATTTAAAGAAGCTGTATGAAGTCATGAGATATATCCAAATATCTAATTTTAATTTCCTAGATAACACAGGGCCTACGTTTCTTTAAAACAGACAATTTCTTCCCGTTCGTACCAAAAAAAGGCACACAAAAAAATCCGAAACATTATTCAGATTTGAAAACAGATTAAACCCCTTCTAGGTGGAGTGGTTACAGAGACCCTTACGAAACATGATGTTTGGTGCTTTTTATCAAACTGAAGGATGTATATGATTACAAGTTTAAGCCGCTGTTATTTAATCATTGCTATGTTACTTTGTCATTGTGTCACTGATTCTGTGAACAATGCAATGGCATGCGAGAGATATTGGCAATGTCCCCATAATCCCCGGGATTAAATTCCGATTCGGGTTCACGCTAGGGACGTACATGTGAATTTCGAAACCAGGGGCCATATGCATCCAAATCAAAACATGCTTACATTCTAAGTCTACATAAAATATATCTGACCAATGCTGGATCTATCCGATCAAATGGCTATAATTATGATATTTGAACCGAACTCAAGCTGTTACAAAAATTTCAAATGGAAATGTCAAGTATTAACGGAGATTTATAGTCGAATTTTGAATGTAAGCATACTTAGATTTTATAAATACGGGCCGAGCTGCCTAAGCTGGATTGAAATGTCTAGAGAATTATTGGGGTCCCCTGGTGTTTTTGCTATGTGTGATATTTCACCTTCATTGCAAGGATTACGTTGTTGCATTTTACGAATAGTTTGAGTGATTAAACAGTCATTTTAGAGTTTAAAGTAATTTAAGATTAATGTGCATAGTTATGGTTTTAGGTTTATAATGATGAATCATTACTTGAAGCATTATATTCTTAGATCTTAATACGATAACGTAAAGGTTATACAGAAAGAAAAATCCTAGAGCCTAGAATGTTTAATGACGTCATATTATCTCAATAAATAAATATATCTTCATTTGCGACAAGCTTACTTAGGCCTATATAAGTGTACATAAATTCTAATTTCATTAGAGCTGAGACGATGGGAAAACGAATCTTAACGACTGGTAATTTATCAGGCATTAAACAAAGTATTATAAATCAGTCTTTAATCACCAGCGTTCTGTGACAGAAACTTGCAATGGCGCCTTCTCGGAACGAAACGCACATGTCTATGAATAAACGGGCACTAAATTTGATTTGGTCACCAATTTGAAGGTTGTAACAACGAAGCGTCTTGGTTTCATATCGAAGTAAGAAAATAAGAAGGTCCGAGATAGATACATTTGTGTTACATTTTCGTTTACAGTAGAAAAGAAGAAGAAGAATAAGATACAATGTATATGCAAATTTTCAAGTTTAATTTACGAGATAACATAGGGCCTACTTTTCTTTAAAACTGTCAATTTCTTCCCGTTCATACCAAAAAGCACACACATAAAACTAGAAGGTCAATGACCTTGGATCCCCCGTGAACTTCAACAATGCGTATATGCAGGATGGTCAGTTTTTACTAAAATTAACTTTGGAAATGACGAACTATTTTGCGAATAAACAGGACATGCGATGAAAGAAAAACAGATTACCTTTTTGCATCATCACTCACTTCTTTCTGAAGACATCTCTTGAACTGACGAGACCAGTTGGAAAAAGTATCTTCAATTTATAAATTAAAGAAAATATGCTTTTATAAGCACGAGCTCATATAGCACATCCGAAGTGCTTTTGAGAGGCAACTGACACGGTCAGTGAAGTAAAAAGATAATTTTATTACATTAAATTTTGCTTATATAAGCACATCCCAGATACTTTTGAGACGCAGCTGACAAGGCAAGAGAAACAAATAAATCATTTAACTTTTATAGCAAATATGCTTATTTAAGCACCATTACTTTTGCAAGCCGATTCCAAATGCACCAGGCTCCCCAGATAGATGTTAACACATCTCTATTAATTTGCTGATCAATATGCTGATATAAGCATGATTGCTTATAAATATGCTTATATAAGCATGATTGCTTATAAAATCACACA
>LQRL01077803.1:7352-19064 GCA_001703475.1 Hydroides elegans | reverse complement strand
AATCTTTGATTGCATTTCAATAATCCAAACATGTCAATCATGATGATTTAAAAGTAAAAATTAAATATGTGATCTAATATTTCTTTCAAAATAATTTATATGAACCCTTTTGATGTATGATATACCGAGTCTTAGATACTCAATGCTACCCTGATCGTTTTGTTCGTGTTATTTTGCATAGAATATTGTGATATAGTAATATTTCAATATTTGTTACAAACTCTTTAAGAAAGTACATGCATGTATAATTGTATGCATGTGTTATACTTGTATGTATTTAGGAAAGCACTATATTCCAAAGTCAGTGGAGCGATTCAATCCATAACTATTCTCTCATATTGTTTCATTGTGTAGTTATTCCAATTAGAATTCCAATTAGCTTTTGCTGTTGCTTACAAAATAGCATTACCTATTCACTTCGACGAGATTTTAATATAAAAGTCAATGTAAATTGTTACCAGCTTGCGTTTTCGCAAGACTCAAGGGATTTTCAATATTAAAATCGCGGCGAAAAATCATAAACACAAAAACCGCAGCGGAAAATCATAAACACAAAAAAACCGCTGCGAAAAATCATAAACATACCTTAGCAGGAACAAACGGTAAGTGATTCCGAAAATTGAAAATCAAAATCGAATCAAAGCATAAACATGAAAAAACACATTTAAACACGATAAATGTTGGCATCTAAAAATAAAATAATCTAAATGCCAAGAGATCATAACATAATAATAAGATATTAAGAGCTGGTTTATGCAAGGTATGTAATAATATTCTTGTTTATTTCTTGTAAATTATCCACAATAACTAAGAAACAATTTGAAATAATTGTAGTTCTAGCATTGCTTAAAACTAGTCAAATATCCAATTCATATTCGTAGAAAAATAAAAGCAGTATAAAAATGAATGACACATTCATGCATAAAAATAAGCATAACCCCCGACCCTAGACCCATATTAATGCCTCCAATATTATCATTACTCCACCCTTCTGGGCTACAATCGCCAATAATTACAACGACAGGAAATTTACTTAATTGAGCACTCTCAGTGCCGTTTTGTACACGATATCAATGGACGTCGTATGACAAAAACTATAGAAAACACATTGACGTCCATAATAAACTCGCTCGCTGTTTACTCATTATTGATTGCTCGATTATTAATTGTTTCTCATGCTCAATATTCGGACACGGCGACACAAAAATAGTATTTTACCTTAAGGGCATTAACAGAGGAACCGTAACAAAGACATAGGCGACAAAAATCCTAAGAAGTATATACTTTGAAATGGTCTTTGAAACTAAAGCCTATACCAGCATGCCTAAGTAGAAAAAGGAAAGAACGAGGCAGGGAGAGAGTAAAACCAGGAGACTTAAGGGCAAAAATTAAAGTTAAGACGAGAGAGGATACATCGCAAAAAGCGGGAGACAAACCCAAGAGCCAAAACCTCTAGTAAAGATAGCGCCATCACCTACCTCAAACACTTGATAATCGTTACATCAATTTATTGTCTTTGAGAATGGAGGGAAATACGCGATAATACGTGATAACGTAAAGGGTGCGAATAGTCTGAAGTGGACGCAGTAAAATGTAAGAAGAGGGTGCCCGGTAAAGAAAAAGAGACCCAGCGGTTTTTGGAGGATTTGCTTAGCACTTGTGAGAGTTGTGATTTTTTGTGTGGACGGCTAGAAGATAACTGTAACTGTAAGAGGAGTTATAAAGATAACTTTAGTGCGCATAGAGAGATAAAGACATATTTTTGTAGTTTATAGGACTGTGTTCTATCTGCCTTATATTGTCATGTCCGGAGCGAGAACTCTGCTGTACTTTATACATATCAATTATACTTTTTATACAACTAACAATTAACGAACACTAAATAGGATAATATGCATTGCATTTTCAAAATACATATTTGATTTTGGATATCGATCGGCGTGGATCCTAAGATGGTGGATGGCGCACGCGTACTTTTCATTATAAATATGTGAGAATGTGCGCGCTCTTAACATGCAAGTTATACTATGGTAAGTTATATACTCATTTGGATACATGTTTTCGCGTATGGTTATTCACAATGTGGACATATTCATAATTTCAATGAGAACTCGTGTTTCATGCAACGAAATATTAGTTTTATGCACTGGTGTGATTAATTTCATTATATTAGAATAAATAGACATTTATGCCTAAATAAGAATTTACATGTATAACTAGTGCAAAAAGCATAATTACTCAAGATTGCCCATTAACACATGTTATAGATTATTGCATGTTTGTTCATAGCTTTGAGCGATCATTGCATTTTCCCCTCCTGAGTGGCTATTCTATGATTGACATGTGACGTCGACTAATTGACGTTATCTGACGTTGCTATTATAATTTTCTGTATATGATATATTGGTTATTTATGGTTAAAAGGAAAGGAAATAGTTGAACTGAAGTCGAAGGATTTCTACCAAAAGGGTACTGTAATATTAAACTACATGTACATGTAAGTCGCCATTTTGAACGTTTTAGCAGTCACGTCATCCGACGATGTTGAGAAAAGACAAGAATATACATTTCACGTGTGTATTTAAACATAAGCGGAATATCAACTCGCATTCATTTTGTACGCCATATCTATGTTATACTATATTTCGCATACCCTTAAAGTTATTGCAACTTTCATTTGTTTTGCATCCCTTTATCAGTAAATGTGAGACTAGCTATATCGTACATGCGTTACTAAATCAAAGCTTCCTCCATCACCGCTCGGAGCGAATATGAGTTTTTTGCTCTGTTTTGATATGATTCGTTTTGATAATGAAGAGCACCTCACGAGGTGTTCCCCCAAAAAGGTGTTCCCCACCAAATTCCAGCTGGCTTGGAGATTTTAAGAAAATCCGTTCTAGCTTGGAGATTTTAGCAGTTTGAGGAACACCATTTTCGATATATTCTTAATTTTCGTAGTAATAAGCGAGAATTATTAGTTCAAAATTGTTAAAACTTGGTTGCAATTGTCTAAAAAACTGTTATTTGCAATATATTATAGGTAAGTTAGTTATATTCAACATTTCAATTTTCTCAAAAGGTGTTCCTTTTCTGCTCCAAGCTGGCTAGAAAAGGAAAAAGGCCCAGCTGGCTTGGAAAAAATGAACACCTTTTTGCAAAATATTAATGGTAAAAAAACATTATTTTGTTGTTGTTCGTAATTGTAATGTTGTATAAAGGTGATTTAACAACTTTTTGAAAAATGTGTCGTGGAGTGCCCTTCTGATAATGTGTGTAATCCAAACAATAATACTGTTCTATCGCGATTAAATATGACTACCGTCTGGTTGTTTTGATACTGTTGATAATGTATTGGTTCCTTGTGTCAAAGTACAGTGGCTAAGTCTTAGATACAACGTCTACCCACTTATATTCATTTGACATAAAAACACCTTTGCTCCGGATTTAGCAAAGCAGTTGTAGGCAACTTCTCAGTCAAACGCTAAGCGCTAAACAATAACGCACAAACGCTAAACGCTAAACCCTTAAACGCTAAACGTTACACGCTAAACGCTAAACGCTAAACCATAACCACCGACATGTGTGAAGGGTATATAGAGGACATCATTATGAGCGCTTATCTTAATCTCTTAAATGCCCTTTCATCAAACGCTAAACGCTAAACGTTAAACGCTATATTCTGATCTTGCAAAACCTTAAACGCTAAACGCTACACGTTAGAAAATCGAGAAGTTAGGACCGCGCGCCACTGTATATGAAGGAATGTGTCACTTTATTTAATATTGTGCGCAATTATCTTTTATAAAACCGACAACATTGGCCAAACAGTCGGAAACTTATTCCCGTAACGATTTGGCCATAAACTTTTTGCCAATTATATTTTTATCCCAGTTATTTCCCTTTGTGACTGGAAACTTGTAAACCTCTTTATGAACTGCAAACGTTTTGACCGACGCTGTCAATTTAGAAAACGTTATGCTTTAAAACCTTTTTTTACGGTCCGGATTAGGATTATATGCATTGCATTGTTTATATTCTATTTATCCTATTTCTGTATATCTTGTTAGTGGATGAAAGATGATTAATAAAAGACTGCCGTATGTTATTTTACAGGCGTGGAATTCGGTTACCTTGATAAACTGGATAAATGATCCCAAATAATTGGTAAGTTTTATTATAGGGGAGGAGTTCACACATATCTATTGGGCTATATATAACATCAATATATATCGTATGAATCATATAATTTAATATGCAAAGATATCTTAACCCCAGATGTAACTTTAATATCGCTTTATGATTTAATTTATTTGAGTCTTAACATGGTTATTTCTTTATAAATTAAAAACAATCACACTTTCAAAATATATATGATCACCTTTAGTTATCCCCCCTTTTTGCAATTAAGTACTGACTTGTGAATTAAACCAATGACATGTGATTTCCTCTATTTTTTTCCAACTGGGTATCATATTGAATCTTAAGTCTGTTCCCGTAAGCCACAGGATGTCCAATGAAAATACTCTCCCATTAGACTCTGCATCTATAGAATATAAAAATGAAAAACCAAATAAAGTACCATCCCCATCCCATTTCATGGGATGAAGCGAATAAATAATGGCTAATAATCCACCCAGTTGATACTGATCGGGACTAATGAGAATCTACCAGGTTATGCAACATCCATCAAAATTAATGGCGCACAAACTGTAGCTTTACTCACAAGACATTGCGTTTTGTGGCATTATGGTTCCTTTGTTTATATTTGTAAAGTATATATCTCTATGGTATGCAATATATTAAACAAAGAAGTGTTATATCATCAAATTAGCGCAATTAATTTTTATATGTGATTCTATACAGAATTATTCATATATCATAAATAATGGCGCAGAATCTGCGGCTATACCCATTTGTAGCATTGTGGATACTTTGTTTATCTTCGTAGAACGTATTTAGTAAAGTGGCATCTCTGTGATATACTAGATATTAAACAAAGAGGTATAATATGAAATTATTACAAACAATTTATATGGAATTCAACTAGTTTTAACGACATCCAACAAAATTAAGTGCACAGAATCTGTAGCGATACCCATTTTGTAGCATTGTGGATGCTTTGTTAATCATTGTAAATATCATATCATGAAGTTTTAATCTCTATGATATACAAAAAATATTGAAGCAAAGAAGTATTATATAATGAAACGTTTACAAACAATTCATATGGAATTCTACAATTTTAAACGACATCCAACAACATTAAAGGGTACAGAATCCGTGGCTATATCTATGAGATATCACGTACTGTAGCATTGTTGGATGAACATTCATACAATATTAAACAAATATTATGCAACCATGGCATAGACATGGATCGTTCCACTTATATTTAGAATTCGTATCTTAATACATTTATATAACTATGCATTAACTTATATACTGTATTCACTAGCTTGAATGCATGCTCACACAAAAAGTTATGATTCTTCAAATAAAGACGGCAAAACATCAATTATACAATTAAACAGAAGAAGCCCAATATTAATTGATTCTTCATTCAGCTCATTATGTAACTTCTTTATGTCCATTCTATTTGATGTCAGAAAACACCGACTCAAGTTAATCAGGGTCTTCATATGGATCTATTGACGCACTAAAACGACAAATGACATAAGACATGGGAATGCATACGACATACACGTATTCAGACCCTTGACATATCCAGAGAGTAGGAGGGGTTCTAATGAGGGATTCCGTATATAAATGTAACTTGTGAATTTGAGCTGTTTCGAGAAAATCAATTTAAAACATTATATAGTTGATTTATCATACATGTCCTTCTTTCAGATTTTCTTGTTTAAATTTCGTTCATTAGTGAAATGAACAATATTTGTTTAGTTATTGATGCATAACATGTATTTGGAGTCATCTGACGTAGTCAAAGTCTCATTACAAAACGCTTTATTGAATAAGAACGTTTATACATGGAGCCCTTCATAAGACAAGGGTATACATGCGACATACACGTACATATAGACCCTTGAGAGATCCAGAGAGAAGGAGAGTCTGGAGTGGATTTAAAGGACAATGATTCTGTACCGGGGAAGTACTCTCAAGACATAGCACTAGTGTGGTTGGTTAAAGTGTGATTGCGCATGCAAAGGTGTGATGTGGTTCTTAGCTGCCGCGTAATGAAACCTTAACTGTTATGGCAAGTTTTACGCAAATTTATCGAAGTAAAAATAATCATCTGAAAAAGAAATTGTTTAACATTTTATACTGGTGGTGTACGTTTTTCTTTTGACGATAATCATTCATTCGGTGCTAAAGAAAAGAAACCATTTCCCGAAATGTTGAAACGTTAATCCAATAACATTAAATAATGTGTTTTTTTTTTAAATTTTTAAAAAGACGGAAAACCACCATTCCGATATGGACAATCTCGAATAGCCCAAATATAATGTGAAATAACAATATTTATATCATTATAACTCTATCAACCACAGTAAGCCTTTGTAAATCGGATCCACCCTCTACTTATTAATCTCCTTGCATATATCGCCACCGGATCTCGATATCGATAAAGGAATTTTGTCAGATTAAGAGCGCCAGTTATTGTTTGGTGTTTATGCCGTGGAGAACCAATGAAAAGCAGCGCGTTTTATATGGGTATGCGCAAAACTTAAGAAATTGTGTACATATACATATGAGTAATATGTGAGGAGTATTTATGAGTAAAAGCGGAAGTGAATTTGCAATATATGTAAAATTTGTAATTGGTTGGATAAAAGAACAGGCATTTCGTAATTTTGAGTGAGAATATATATGTTTATTAGAAAGGCATGGATTATTTCTTGTGTTAATTAAATTCGAGCGTAATTATCTTACATGAATAAAATAAAAATATATCAAGGGATAAAACTTGGATATAATCAAAAGGTATGTATTAGGAATAGGGCCCCAACCCAGGTAGTTCAAAATATCAATGACGAAAATTATTATGATTTGATCACATTAAAGAAATTAAACATTTCGTATGTTATTTTTCTCAATTGAAAATATAAATGACTATTAATTATGGTGTAATAACACTAACATGCCATAGCTAAATTTGTCATTTTTGAAAATTGCAACTAATTTCATTGAAATTACGTATTCATATTTTTCCTTCATTAAACTAATAATTGATAAACAACTATGATCAAACAAAAAATGAAAGCATACCATTATGTACAATTTAAATTTGCTCAACCGAAATTTGTTGACATATTCAGAAGTTTATTCCTAATCCACCGGAAAAGTAGGAATTCAGTGGTTTTAATTAGCCCATTGGTTTTGAGTCCATTACTCAATTAATGTATGTGTCTATCAAAAATGTTTAGACGAAACATTTATTCCAAAAGAAAGGGCCATAAAGGTCTTAAATGTCCCGGTTTGATAAACCACTCCAGGGGATGTTTCTGGATTTCTGGATTAAGGCGAACAAAAAAGTTATGAGTGACATGTCCCCAATAAAATATGACTTTCTTATTTATAAGAGTTCGTTCGTCAACAATTTTATATATTTTTCTATGACACTTGACTCAAAGGATAAGCATGACCCGGGGTTGTTGTGTTTCACTGGGATTATCATGGGAAATGGAAAGGGTTACGTGCAACTAAATTTATACGCTATGTCCCAATTTAACTTCTTCAATTTAACTAACTATTACTGATCTTAATCATATATATGTATTAAATTCGTTCTATGATATTTAATGAAATTATAAAGTTGATTTCTAGTAATACTCTGTAGGATTTGGTGTCAATATTATCTGCAATCAACTTAACTCTATTTTCCATTATAATGTTTAATTATGAAAGCGATTTAGAGTCGAATCGCGGCTTTAAAATGTATTACAAAAAAATCATAATAAAGGCCAATAAAATATTGAAATTTCAGATGCATGATTACAAAAGCTATTATTGGTGTTTATTTTCACTTCAACTTATGACATTTTGATTTGTTTGCGGAACGATAATATTTATTTTACTGCAAGCTAGTTGTTTTGCAATTAATCGTTCTAGCCAGGGTAAAAAATACATACTAATTCCATTACATACATGTACATGCATAGTTGTATGGATTTGGTCTAAAAATGTCTATTATGTTTTATATAATAGTTCCATTGTTTATTTGAGACCATGGAACTATTTCATTATACGAAGCAATCCATCCCTGGATTTTTGAATCGATAAATAAATGCCTCAAAGATATAAAAAATATATTGAAATTCAGTTTTATACATAAAATGTAGTAAATTGAAATAGACAAACGCAAATGCAAAATAACTCTATAAATTAGTCTATATTTGAAATGATTTTCGACATGTGGAGGGGGTTCTTAGCTATAGTCAAAGATTTGTTTCAAAGTGGTGGAATGGAGACTATGGATCTACAAGTTGTGTGATTGTGCAAGGTGCAAAAGTAAATCACAGAAATCTGATTTCTTTTTGTGGAAATGTGATTTCTATTATTCTATATCAAAATAGTGTATTATATGTATGGAGTTAAAATTGTTTATTTAACTCATGTTTAAATCTATTTGTTACAATATGATCAAACAACACGTGATTTTTACATTCGTTGTTGTTTTTGTTACAAAGAATGTGAAATTCCCAAATGGTTTAGTTTGCCTGTCAGACAATATTAGAATCTAATTAACTTTTGTTTTTACTCTCATGTTTGTTATTCGATATCTTTCAATCCAAGTAGTTACAAATGTACATGTATATGAAATAATAAGTAATTAAACCTTATTATAAACTTGTGGGAGAAAAATGTATACATGTTTACTTCAAATGATTATATCAATTATATAATGGTTTTTCATTTTTTGTTGCAACAGATTTCACACAACACAAGAGCAGACGTTAGTACAACTTAAGGAAGATTATGAAAGCCAACCAAAGGATATAAACGTTAATCCGATGAAAACGCATTAATAACACTGGATCAAGGATATAGTTACTAAGTCTAAATGAATTCCGGCTGAGACTGCAATTGAATATGTTGTTTTGATAAAATCGAGTGTTCAAAGATATAGAGAAGTTTAATGCTTAATAGAATAAAAACGGTTTGATATATTTTTTATATGTTTGAGTTGAGGCGCTGTTTGAATTAGATATCATAATATGAAATGATAAAAAGAGCATCAATGAATGCAAACTTACATGTGAACATAAACTAATTTGACAAACAAGGTATAGATTGAGAAGTAACATTCGGCATCCCATTCACAAGTGAACAAAGACAAAAGGGATAAAATGCGACTCCCCAAAATGGATATGTTGCTCGGCCGCATGCCTATCTTAATAGGTCTCCTTCTGCTCTCTTCGGGAAGCAGAGCTACGACCAGTCCAGATCTGGAATCACATGAAACAGGTATGTTCTACATTTTGATTTGTAAAGAAATTTGTATGTTATTAGTTGAGCATACCTGTGATAAATCAAGTATTGTGGCTCTAACACGGGATCTTCAAGAAAATACAAGAAAATAAACAAACAAATCTTATTAAAAACAGATACAAATTAAACTTCTACTTTTATTAAACAAACAACATAGTGAAGAAGTACAGTTTGGCTCTATTGTCATTAATTTCTACACAAATTCTAAGTTTAGAGTAATAACAATGTTAAGGAATCTTAAAATTTTATATTGATGATCAACAACAAATGACATAAATATGAACTAAAACCTAGCGCTTAATGCTCAACGCTTGTTTCCTCGTTGTTTCTACTGCGTTTTATGGTTGTGTTAACGTTGTGTCCAAGTGAGCAAGGAAACAACCATAAGCAAGAAATTTCCATTAAACAGTTTTGATAAGCAGGATTGATATAGAGCAGATACGTCAGTAACATGAAAAGATGCTTCCTTACAATGCTACCTTACAAATACTACATATAGACGATATAATAAGTCATTAATTACACTCAGGGGTAATGATAACTGACTAACTAATACGCAGATACCTTACAATCGCCTGTGGTCTAATGGAATACTTCGTTGTTGCTTAACAACAAGAGGTTACATGTTTTTCTGTTCATATACATGTTGTTATGATTTGTCAATTACGAATTTCAATATATGAACTTAGTTGTTTCAAATAGAATCACATAAAAATCACAAGATGTATGGGTGCCGCTATAACGTTGGGCGTCACACTGTCACAAGTTCAAAATACATATATGATAATGTTTTACTTTTTTGCTCAAGGGCGATCGATTCTAAAAGGAAACTCTTACCAGTTCATTGAAGCACCAAGTCTTCTTTCTTAAATGTAAGAGAAAAAAATGAAATCTTTATTAATCGTTTTGTACCTACTTAGGTACAAACCACGTATTTTGGCGCCAAACTTTCTCTGGGTTCAACCCCGTGATGCTTATTTGTCGTGAGAAACTTTACTCGATTATGATCAGCTACTAAACACGGCATATTTTACCGTAATAATAATCCTTGAATGATTTGGTAAAACTAAATATAATATACGCGTTACACAAGATAAATTTATGAACTATCAGTTGTTGCCTACATGTCTCGGTAAGTCCCACGAATGTACGATTCAGGGTTTTCCTTTTTATGAAACCTCGGATCATCACACGTTTTATGCCGTGAATGAATATATTTATAATAATATAAGATTGGAAACTAAATAAAAGATATACCGGATGCAATCAATCAAGATATTAAACGTTATCTTAATTTAACATTCATCATCATAAAATATACATTAATCGTAATTGAGTCGTTTATATAATTTATAAATAAATAATTGTATCGAGTCCTGGTATATTTCCATGATACGGAAAACGAGAAAATAATTGGATAATTTCGTAAGCGTAAAATGAGAACTTATAATATTACACAAAACTATCTATAAACGTTTATAGACCATATGATCGAAAATTGGCGGGATTTTCAGAGATTTTTCGGATGTTTGGTCAACTATCTCATTAACTGGGTTAAGCATTTAAATTGTTCGTGTATTATTTTAATGGGCTTTAATCACTGTTCTAAAACACATAACGTTATTTCAATATCGATGCATGCGTTCAAGAACATAGCCATTATAAATCTGAAAAATGTGTCTGTGGCATGATCGAAAAGTGGCGGACCCAGGGTAATGTAAGGATTCAGAGAATAACATATCACAAAAGTGTTTTGTTTTTATATTATTTTATTCTCTCATTGTTTCTGCAATATTTCAATGCATTAAGTGTAGCAGAAATTATTTTCTAACATTATATGGCCTAACTTTGATCTCAAAATGTATCAAGGTAAAATATAAATCTCTTTGATTGTAAAGTGCGAAGGACTAGTATATATGTATTAAAAAATGGTTAAACAACAAACTATAACGAATGTATCAGATATAAAACATAGAAAATATATTAGTAATTGCTCAACCAACTATTCAAATCACTCTGAAATTCAGATTGTCCTTCGTGATATTAACAACGGTCTTTTCCACATGATCAGTCAATCTTATCGGGATATGTTATTTGTAGGAAAGTATCCAAATTCATAAACGCATGTAAGCGGATGTCAAAACGTTATTGTTCGTGCTTTTCAGATAAATTAACGTATAATAAGACTATGTAGGTCATTATTATTTTAATGATTCACATCACGAGTTTCTTGAAACAGTGAATATCCATTCAGTTTTTTTA
>LQRL01077782.1:32642-58391 GCA_001703475.1 Hydroides elegans | reverse complement strand
ACTTATATACGAGCATTCATGAGCATATCCTCAAAAGGCGTTTATACAGTCATGTAATATGTCATTTGGGATCAAACTTATACCTGTACCAGTTAGCAGTTTTGGATCATTTTGGATACTATAAAAAATGCTGTGAAATGTAATGCACCGTCTTCAGCTGTCTAACAACTACTTCAACGCTTCCACTAATAGACTTTTTCATGCCTGGAGAAATAAGGTGTTATTTTGGATTGATTATGAGGCTAGTCCTTTGCTTTTATCGTACATTTACGACTGCTTCAGTATATATATATATATGTTCCTGGCTCAGGCTTACCTAATTGTCACTTCGTATTTATAAGCACTATTTGTTGTGCTGCATATAAACTTTTATACTTATTCAGCTTATTATGATCGTACTAATGTCATGCTGTTGTTCTCAATTATGGCAATGCTGTGCTATTGGTAGTTGAAATAAAGCCACGCCCCTTTCGTTGTCTGCAATATCGACTTGAAATATAGTCATGAGTATATAATTATTGTTCCAAATTTAATTCATTCATAGGGAACCGTAAAGGCGCGGTACAGCCTTATATCTAAACCATTTTTTTAATTTTGTGTTAGTCTTCTTAACCATAAATACAACTTGTGTTATTTTCAATGACACTTTTTTCATTTGAATTCATCGAATAGTTACAAAGAGAAGTATAATTTTGGTGATGTATAATTGTCTTTGAAAAACATATTTGGAAATGAATGTAAATAGATCAACACATTGTGTTTACCTGCTAAATTGATAAATCCATGTTTTCATCACAGTTGATATCTTACAGTTGTTGAAATATTCATTTATGCAAACAAAACTAGAGTGCTGTAATACCATTCAAAGGTTCCATCATCCTCGAAGCTACATTTGGACGGTGTACCTTTAGACCTCTTGGATCAAAGAATATCAGCACACCGAAAAGGCCTTTGGAAATATAAAAGCAAAATAACGAACAGATGTTCAAATGATTGTGATGACTTTTTTAATCGACTACTCGGCTCTTATTTAATGTTGTCAACCAATACATCTCTGCCTGATTGTGTTGGTAATAAACAAAGTGAGTTTAAGAGGGCAATGAATTCCCGGCCATGTCCGGCTGGTGGGTTATTGTTGCTTTATCCGTTAACAATAACAAACGTCATACTGCACAGAAAGCACATGTTTGTACTACACAGCACATGGCATTGTTCACGATATTGCGTCACGTGTGATAAAATTGATAAAATTTGAATGATGCCATTCATCAATTCCCATTTGTTTTGGAAAATGAAATGCTTGTTCAATATTGTTGATAGAAAAACTAATGAAAAATATATCACATATATATATTTATATATTAGTAATACCTTGAAACATATTTAAACTTGTCATTTTGAGGTAATGCTCAATTGCAGACATATAAAGTACGGTTTTTGTTTGCGCATAATGAAAGCCTTTATATAGACATACTTTGTTTGATGTGAAGGAATGGCAATCACTTATACAACATATTTCATCATAATAATACTTCATATGCCTTAAGAAAATCTGGGCTGCGAAATTATTAAGTTTGGAAAGTTGAAAAAGTAGACCTCAGGCTATGACTTCGATCTGCGCATTTAACATCTCACATTCAATTAATTACAACATTTCCCAAAGCCATAGGAACAATTATTATAGTTTAAGCAATGAGCTGATGTCAACATTGCTACGCGCCTCACAACTGGAGGCATGGTGTATTTTATCAAATCACATATCTTTCATGTTGACATGCATTTTAAAGTGAGCCTTTGTTCTTAAACCATTACTTGGTTATGGTTTATTTTGCGTATTTGTAAATAATTTATAGCAAGCGATGCATTTTTTTTAAAGTAACAAGTCGGTCAAAAGTTGAATGTTGAGATATAATTAGGCGACTTTTAGCCGAGTAACACTATTTGATTCAATCATATCTTGGTTATTATGTGTGTAACTAATAAGTAAATAGGTTATGGTATTGAAGTTTCACAAACTAGTTTTATATGAATGTCATGCCATATTGTCAATATCCCAACAAGAAGCTTAATTGTATTTATGTAGAATCGGCACAAAATTCAGCTCAACAATTGTGTATGTGAAATTATCATGTTGTGTAGTTGTGTCTGAATCAATGATGATATGCCAAATGTTTAGAGATACGATTTGTAATGCTTTTCTCTGTGCCGGGATCTGAGTCTCCATTCTCTGTTGGCAACATATATGTTTCTTCAAGTAATTTACAAGAACGTCGCGTATTCTAGAGTTCTATAGCTCTCATTGGGTAATACACTGTTCATCAATTTGAACTGGCATCAAATCACTCACATGGGCATCAGCAAAACGTGTCCTCTGGTCGCTTTCTATGCGCTTCATCATACTAAGCCCTCTTTAAGCCACAGCAAAACCGGCCGGAAGAGCAAATGCAGGTCGATACGAGCAAGGACATGTCTGCAATAGTTTCTGTGGGTTTCATTGACTTCTGCCCAGCATGGCTTTTTGCCTTTACAGATTAGAAATATATATCGATGCAAAAAGGCTTAAAACGTATCTGAAAGTTGCTACCAGACACCTATCCAAAACTTCAATCCGCCAATTCGATAGAACTGCTATTGTTAACACATATGCTACCGTTGTTAAGCCATATAGCAATACAAAACGGAAGCGAGTAAAATCTTAATAGATAGTTTATTCTATGCATTATATGAAATTTACGAGATACTTAAGCATGGTTCATTCTGGTTTTTATTTTAAATGTTTGATTTCTCTAGCATAACGCCTGAAAGCACTCTTTCTTTAGAAATTATGAAAATTGTATAATATAAATCTCGGGTGTATCTTGTTATGTCTTTATTGAACCAACTCAGTATATCTATTTAAACAAAGCTTATACGATTTCTATTACTACAATTTCTTTCAGCTATACAGCTACTGCATACCACATTTCAGGCTATTATAGATTTGAATAAATGAAGATGAGAAACCTATGCAATTAGATGAGATATATTGAAAGGGGACGCGTACGCTGTTCGATGCGGGAAAATCTCAACGGCGTCAAATCTATCAGACAAACTTTGGAAAAGGTTTGAGAAAGGTGTTTTCTTTACCCCTAAACACATCTAGATCTGGCCGGATAATGGAACCTGATTAAAATATTTAAAGGCTCCCCTCTCACCCTTTATATTATGTAGCATGGGTCCATTATCATTTATTTAAAGTAAAGCACATAGGCTGTAAATATTAGTTGGATTAGTGAAGCAAAAGTAAAGAAAGCACACACAGCTAGTATGGGTTTTAATGACTTTGTTTTCATCTTAACCAGTTGTGATTACATAACAGACGCCCAGCTACACAGCTCCTCCTTTTATGCGCTATGTATTCATATGTAATTTTGCTAAAATATGTCGTTTTTAAACTTGGGATAACTGAAGATATAACAATCATAAAATCACTGTTGGTAAGCCCAGTCCCTCTAAGTTCTCATCATATAAATTTCATATAATAATTATATGCTAAACCGGCTAAATTAAGGCGTCAAACGAACACACCCTCCTCCTGTCAACTATATCTCCAACAGTGCCTTGACGAAGACTTTGGGAAAATAGCCCTTTCTTTGATGTCTCGTTAATCTCCCCCAAGACGAGCGATATGGCCACTAAATGCGTACATTTTGAGCACATTCGCGTTACATAACGATGGATGTGCATATTCGGATGGTTTTACATTTAGTGATGACATAATCAGGAGGTGGACCTGCCGCTCTGACCAAATAGTTGTACTTAAAGTGGTGGAGACGAAATAAGAAGCACCCTAACACTCCTCTCTCATAAAATGCTTTTACGCAAGGAAATCTTAGTTTTTATATGATTTTCTAACATCTTAACTGAAAATGAACCTTTTTCAAATGGTGAATCGTGAGCACTCCTGTAAGAGCCCCTACCTAGAATGCTCGAGTATCGAGAGAGTACGTAAAAAGAAATTTGACCACCACCTTAGAATTGAATGATAATTCGTCTTGACCAACATTTCCTTGTACTTCGTCAAAACCGACTTTCATCTCGGTGCTGATGGTTGATGACGTTTTGCCATGGGCTTGGCATAGCTCCGATATTTCGGTGAGAGCAGTTGTCACGTCGTATGGAAAGTGAAGAAAACCAATCTGTGCATGCTGAGAAGAACTTCCAGCAACATCTTGGTCTTGTTTCCATTTTTTCATCCCCGTATGAGCCATTGGCGTTGCTGACCTATCGGACAATCGGACCATAGCCTTCAGTAAATTCTTTATGGTGTTTCTGATACGCGATATCCAACGCATACCACCAACACGGGTTGGTAACAAGGGGCTTGTTTCACTATCTTCAAAAGATAGTCTCAAGAAAGTGCGATTGAGAGTGCTCCGGTGGTAAAAATAATAGAAGCTGATTAGCATGTTATCGGTTGTGATGAATATAGGAGTCTTGCCACAAGTTTGGTGATAAACTAGATCAATCCTATGGATGGACTAAATGTGGCATTTTCGGTATCTTTAAGTGTAGTTACCACATAACGGTTTTTTTTTCCTTCGTTGCAGCGGCGCCATTTGTAGCCATACCGACTGTCTTGTATGCCCAATCCAGCCTCAATGTGTCACGCATGAGTAAAAGAGCCTGCTTTTGGTATTCCAGACTTACAACGCTCTTGGAGGCTGAGCCTGTGTGATTATATCGGACGTAGACGATTTTGGTTCCCCGAATTAAATTAAAGGTTGTTTCGTCTGATATTATAGACAACAAAACTAGAATTCTAAACCTTTTCCCGCTGATCATGAAGTTCAGTAGAGCCGCGTCTTTTCTATTCCGATACTTTTTTGTGATATCGATCCCTTTGACTTCGTCAAGATTACACATCCATTCGTAATAGACATTGGGTCTTGGGTTTATGTGTAGGCATTACGGAAAATGTGTTTCAAACGTTTTACAGCTATTTTTTAGATAAACTATCGATGGTGCTTTGCTAATGCAATCGACAAATTCTGGCACTTCAATTATAGATTCATCAAACAAAAACTAAAATAATCAAATATTTACGCGTAATTATGCTAAGTTTCTAAAACAAGGTATCCAATTATAACAATAAAAATATGTCTTAATCTATGACATTAAGATGGCTTTGTAAGTAAGTATGCGTTTTTCAAAACAAATGTAAATTCAAAAATGCTGATATTTTCTTATTTAAAGGGAATATGTGCCAATGTATAGCAAAACAACACAGTTTGAGATTTTCTATTACGGGTATCTATTTTTATATCAAACTCTTAAAAACAAAATGAATTATCGAGGGTTCAAATGAGGGATATTCATATTTTCATAAATATGAGCCGATGTGAAGATACATTCATGTATATTTGTGTTTAATCTATATTTATATCTACACTTTGCTTAATCTAACAACGACCATAAGCATTTAACAATAAGAAGCATGAAAATCTGAAAACAAAACAAATTAGTTCTTTTAATGGAGCTCATATTTATGAACTTTGAAATAATTATTTAGATAAGGTTGAATCGTTTACATTTGCAAAGAAATAATCGAATGAAGTTGATCGAACAAAATGTATACCATATCCTTACTTTGAAACCATGAGTACGAGTATAACATTTAAAATCAAATAAAAAAGAAATAATTACACTAAAAGGAGGTGTTCATTTTGTATAGTCAATAAACCAAATGCACTGTAGGTACAATTTTGTGTCATAAACATGTCTTACATACAAAAATTTTCAATTTTAATAACAAGTAATAATAATAATATGTTTTTATCAAGCTTCATAACGTTATCATTTGAATGCAGTCTTTGAGTTGTTTCAGATATTCGATATGTCAAATAAGTCTATTGAGCTGTCTTTCGTGTGTCAAACGTATTGTTTTTCTACAAAAGAAACGAAGTGAATGCGGTTCTTGAAACGAGGTCTCAATCCAGTCTATTGGCTCTGTATTGACATGGATATTGGACTCCACGAAGTACGTATGTAGTTTTTTCAAATAATAGATAATAAAACGTCTTCTGATGTGCATTCCACTCAATGATATAATCCGAAGGAATTCAAACGTAAATACCGGCATTGGTTCAATATAAGACATATATACTGCTTCAGAACCTATTTGCATGTGCAGAGCCTTGAATAATATCGCAACGTTTACAACGTTTAAATGAATGTTATTGATTATCAAGGCTCGAAATGCGCTTAGATTATGCGATTTCAAGCAAACGAGCAGCGGTTGTTTTTATTCCATCTGTTGACCTCACCATCGATTTTCAATTCACAGAGAATTCCAATGACTAACGATAAATAAGATATTTAACATGTCACTTTTGTAAAATCCTATTTCACAAAACAGATCTATAATACTCGCATGGATCTCGATCATACGAACAGTACGGCCAGATGAAAAGAAAGATATCCACGTCAAATTCAATTCTTACGGCAATTAGTGCACTACCAAAATTGACCGTGTTTTGCTCCAGTAAATACCATGCAAGGTAGAGATCATTGCAACACAACTCGCGAAAATTTAGACCTCTCATGAAATCAATAGGTCTGCGAGGTGATGTGATTCTATTCATGTGTGATTTCAACGCTTGGACAAATCTATGAACTTTGTAATATTCATGTTTGTTGCAAATCTGGATTAATATCAACTTTAATGTTTCCTCTTCTAAAGAGCTATCACTAAGACAGACCGGTATTATACAATTCAAACAGTATCGGAACAAATTAGAATTTGATATTCTTGATGCATTCGAAGAATACTTTTTATCACTATCATTTATGATTGAAGGGATGTTTTGTTTAATGCCTCACATATAGCTATTAATTTATTTGAGAGTATATTATTTTTCAGGTTTCGAAACCCTGTGCACCCATATTGCTTATCCAGATCCTAAATCAAACTATGTATCCATGGGGGCCAATGAAACTCAAGTTTTACCGCAACCATAGAAGCTATGATAGCTTCAACAAATTTTGAATTAACGTGTGGATTATTTATAATATCCTTTATGACCCTTAAGTCCAACCCATTTGTGAAAGAAATAAAAACTAGTATTGTATCAATGGAACCATCGCCAGGCTTTAAAACACACGCTTACTCAAATGTATATTTCCACTATCATCATTGATTCCTTTTGCATCCTCTGCTGGTCCTACGAGTAGTTTTCTATTGATGTTATCATATATATATATATATATCTGAAATATCTTTCTCCTAATATGCCGTTATACAGAAGAGTCTCAAAGTGCTGAATGTCATTATGAGATATCCACATGCATTTGGAATCACTTAATTTGACCTATTTAAAAAGCTGTTTTAATCCATCAGCCTCATTTGCCAGGATAAAACAAAACACCAAATATCGGAACAAACGTTTGTCCGCTTGTTCAAATCCGAACTCATCCTATGCAAATGGATTAAAGTATCTAATTAAATGTTTGAATACTTTCATGCTGTGCATTCAGCTAATAGAAGAAAAATTATTTTCAAAATTAGTATTAATAAATTGATATACAATATGTAAACATAACTTATCCTTTATCAATAACATTTTGCGAAACTAAATTATTGACACGTTTTCTTGTTGTGTTTTGTGCATTTTTGGTGAACATGTGAATCAAACAATTATTTTCGAACAGACAATGTAATATATTTGTACTTGATAATTACTTCATTCAAAATAGTTCTCGTTGAAAACCTATCAAATCAATATCAAGTTTTATTCTTTGCTCTTACATATATAATATGTTAAAAAATGTCATATAGCATATGGTATGTACTCATAAACATATCAATATAATAATGAGAGCCACGAATTTGAGTGCTTAATGCAATGTATACTAAGCTATTTTACTTGGCACTATTGAACATCGCTTAGTGCTAAACAGTCAATGGTACACCAGTGCACTCGTCCAACTCAAATGGATCCGTCGTGAACCTTGCCAAACCTGATCAATAGCCTCAGATTCAGATCATGAATGTGTCTACATTGAATTCGTGAAAAATAATCCTTGGTTCGAATAAAGGAATGATATCATAAAAATGGTTTAAACGGAAGTAACCTCTATCATCTGTTATGGTTTTCTTTTATGAAAAGGCTTGATTAAGCCATCCCAGAAAATATCGAATTATATTGGCATCTTGCATGCACTCATATAATGAGATTGCAAATGACTAACACATTGCAAGAAGGGCACCGGATGAGCAGTCCACAACAGAAAGCATATACTTCAAATTCGAGCTGGCTTTGAAATTTTGAGAAAAAATTTTTAGCGAGGAGTTTTGAGGTACACCTTTTGAATCATGTAGTTATATTCATTTATATTTTGTTTGATTAATAAGAATAATTTGAATCATGTATAAAACGCTATACATGACTGTTATATACGTTTAGTTTTGAAACATTTGTTTTTGTTCGACTTTTTATGACGAATAGTTTTTGATGACAAATAGCACACAATGTGGTTAAAATTGTCTAGCAATGTATATTTGTTAATGTTTTTAAATAAGTTGTTCCTGTAAAATACGATTTATGAATTACAATTGAGATAAATAATCTTTCAAATGATGGCAAATATGAAAGGTTTTACCGACATGCCAGTAATAAGGAGTTAATAGTAACAACTATATTTTTCAATTGAAACAAAAATGACACAGACATGTTTACATCAAAGGAAATAATCGTTTGTATTTTTATTTACAATGGTTTTGTTGTATTGATTATATATTATCGGTTAAAATTACCGTGCAAGCAAAACCACATTCTCTCTGTGAGAACCTAGGAACATTTTAAACAAATGTGAGCCACAAAAATACAAACAAAAGGTGACATTGTCCTAAAATTCCTTAATATTATTTTGCATCTGCAAAGTATTATTTCAATATTTTTTTTTGCAAGGGATAAAAAACAGACTGTACGCACAATTTTAGAACCCCTTTTGTGTACTATGCCTGGTTCACATATGAAATTTACAACTTAATTGTAATTATAATTCATTGTCTCTTAACATTAACATTTATAGCGTTATCATTTGAATGTAATCCTTGAGCTGCTTTGGATATTCGATATTGCGAATAAATCTATTGAGCTGTCGTCCGTATGTCAAACGCAATGTTTTCCTGCAAAAGAAACGTAGTGAGTGCGGTTCCTGAAACCAGGTTTCAATCCAGTCTATTGCTTCGATATCTACATTGATGTTTGAATCTTTAATGTAATTGTTGAGTGTTTCCAAGTAATAAATAACCAAACGCTGCCTGATGTGTGTGCCGCTCAATAACATAATCCTGAGGCATTCAAGTGTAAATTTGGGCATCGGTTCAATATAACCCGGGAATCCTATTATTTGCCGACGCAGGGCCTTGAATAATTTATCCATATTTGCGTCATCCAAACAAATGTTATTGATTATTAAGGCCCGAAATGCACTTAGATTATGCGATCGTAAGCATATGATCTGAAGTTTGTGTTCACACCATTTTTTCAATTCAGTTTTAGAATTCAATTCGAAGAGTATTCCAATGACAAGTGATATATAATCCAATGAACAAGTCACTTTTCTTAAATCCCATTGCGCGAAAACCGATTTATAATAAACGCAAGGTTCTCGATCATACGCACAGTACAGCCAGATCACAAGGAACATACCTCCATCAAACTCACTTCCTAAAGTAAATCGCGCACTATCAAAATTGACCGCGTTTTGCTCCAGTAAGTACCATGCGAGGAAAAGATCATTGCCACACAGCTGGCGAAAATTTAAACCCCACATGAAATCACGCAGTCCATGAGGTGAGTTGACTGTATTCATGTGAGATTCCAACGTTTTGATAAATATATGAACCTTGTAGTATTGTTGTTTGTTACATAGCTGAATGAACATTAGCTTTAATTCTTCATATTTCAAAAATATATCTAAGAGACCAAGTGATTCAATACGCTTGAAACAGTATCGGAAAAAGATGGAATCCGATATCTCTTCGCCATTTAAAATAATGTATTTTATCACTATCCCATACGAATCATAGCATGTTTTTATTAGTGCTTCACATATTGATATGTTTTTATTCAAAATCATATTACTCTCCCTATACATCGATTCCTGGTGACCATATTGTTTATCCAGTTCGAATATCAATCGATATATCCATTTTGACCAATTTGAATCTATGCTAAACTTTTGCTTAGCCATAGAGCATATAATTGCTCCGACAGCTTTTGAATCAACGTTTGGATTTTTAATTATATCTGTTATGACCTCACAGTCTAACACATTCGAACAAGAAACGAGAACTGGAATTAGGTCAGCGCTACCATTATCGGATTTCAAGACGCAAGCAAGCTCGAGAAAATGTATGTTCTTTATCCTATTATTGAATCCTTTTCGGCTCGCTGCTGGCCTTGCAACTAATTTCCTAGCTGCGGCATCAAATATAGTCTTGTAATGTTTACCTCTCAATATACCGTTATTTAAAAGGGTCTCATAGTATCGAATGTCATCAACTGATATCCACATGAATTTGTCATCTATTAACTCGACCTCTGCAAAAAGCTGTTTTAATCCTTCCGCATCATTTGCTAGGATAAAACAAAACACCAAATATCGGAACATGCGCTTATCTGTTTGATAGAAAGAGAAATCATCATTAGTAAATGGATTCAAACGCTTCATGAATAGCTTTAATGATTCCATATTTATGTTTGGCGACGTCGAATGCAAAATGAATGCCTTGCAAAATATATATAAATAAATTGTTTTATATTAAAAATATGTAGCAAAAGCTGTCCGTTTATGTGTTTTACAATGTAAACCAAAATATCTATTCATCAGGTTTGGGTTTGCGCGTTTATGTTCCAATAGTTAAATAAGATCTTAGATTTGATAAGAAAATAATTTGACACATGATTTCGATGAAATCAAATGTATTGGTATACTTGATTTGTATAATTTGTCATCTTAATTCGAAACTTCGTTTAATGTCTCTATCCAATTGTTAATTTCATTTCATTTATGACTCATCCTATGGAAATTCTTGATGGTTTATGTATACAAATATATATTATATATTCACATCAAAGTCTGCAAAGATTTTTTTTATAATAGTTTAATATTTTTAGCATATAGATAGGAATACTCCACAGAGTGCGGACTACACTATGTCATTAATCACTGGATAAATGTAGAAATAACACGAATAACACCAATGGGTTATTTATGTGTATATCGATTTGTGCTCGGCAATTAATGCAACACTGGATCTGTTTTGCCTATCGTCAATATTTTTGTACAGCAGCACAAAAACAGATCGATCAATTTTAGCTTAGCATAGTACTAAATGGCATTACAGTCGAGCGTTGTTTTTATCTTGTCGTTGTAACAAGTAATCAAATAATAACATATATCGCAAGGATTTTGCAGTGCAATTATATACTCACATTGCTCTTATTGTGTCGGTGCTATGTGCACAGACGCATTACCTGCTATGAAAAGGCTAGACTAAACAATCCAATAAATACGGAACCTTGGGTTCGGGGACTTGGCTGCTGCCTGTTGGCCCGTATATCGAAATAAACGTCAAATAAGAATAGTTTAATCCAAAGCTACCTTATCATAGGTAGCGTTTGGACTGACCAGATAACTTCTGAATTATTTTACTGTCAGGATTCAGAGCTTGGTGTAGACCAGTGTCGTCATGGGCAATCGGTAAGGATGGAAACGGTATGTAGTAGTTACATATACGAGGGAGGCGCTAAATATTCGCATTTTACCAGTTATCTGATGCATCATTTTTGATGAAAAATAAAACATGTAACGTATAAAAACATAAAGTCCTATTCAATAATCTTATTTATATAGTAACTTTGCTTACTTTAGGTTTATATATAAGTCTATTGACATGTTTTATATATAGAAGGATTTGTATGAAAAACATGAACCGACACAGTTTTTGGAATAAAACGATCTTAATAAAAGTCATCTCGACCTGTTCCTCACAAAAGATGTTCCTCGGCAAATTCAAGGTGGCTTGGGCATTTTCAGAAAATTTGTTTCAGCTTGGAATTTGAGAAACACATTTTTTATTATAATTTTATTTGTACTAAGTAACGAGACAATTTATTTGGAATTTATCTCAAATTGCTTGCTATTATCAAACAAAGTATTAAATGTTATACAACAACGCACGTTTTAAATGCTAAACTGACAGTTTAATGTTCGTTATAAAGGATTCCTTTTCTTGCTCAAGAAAGACTATGTGACATATTTATAATAGATAATAATACTTTCGTATACGTAACTCCGTTGTTCAAGACCAATGAAATAACGTATATACATATTTTACCTAACAAATCCATGCAACATATTTTATTAATTTTCCATCGCTTGATTTACACACAAAACTACAACAACCCTCGAAATGAATGCCTTTCATGTTATATCTTATTTATCTTTTTTTGCGCTGCTGTGCAATAGTATTGACGATAGCCTAAACAGGATCCACATAATTCGCAGCGGTGTCGTATTGATCGCAAAGCATAACTCGATATAGGCCTACACATGAATAACCCAAATGTGTTATTCTCAATGCTAACTTATTACAGTTCCACATGGCAGCTTAATATGCACTCTATATATAACTATCATTATGTTAGCAATATTTTTAGCGATAATACTACAATATATATAAACATCTTTGCAGACTATGATATAGGTATATAATAAAATGCACACTTTGAAATACACTACTAAATCTTCGATATGATGTTTCATAAGAATTCGTATGACAGAAAAGCGCAAAAAAAAGTGAAAGAAAATGAACAATTCAATGAAAGCCAAATTGATGTGAGTTCAAATTAAGACAAACTATTTTACAAATCAAGATTACGAATGTTTTGACTTTATTATGAACCATCGTTAAGTGAAAACAAATGGGTAAGAACATGAACTTGCTGGTTTCTCTATTTATTTAATAGTATACATTGTACACATCATTCAAGTCTGTCTTCGACGTAACAATAAAACAATATGGAAAAAATAAGAAAATTAATTAGACGTTTGAATCCATTTTCCAACGATGATTTTGAACAAACGGATAAGAGTATGGTCCGATATTTGATGTTTAGTTTTGTCCTAGCGAATGATAAGGAAGGAATAAAACAACTCTTTGCTGAGGTCGGAAAAATTCATAACAAATTCATGTGGATATCGCTAAATGACATTCAATTCTATGAGACGCTTTTGTATAACGGTATATTAGGAGATATACATTACAAACATATATTTGATGGCGTTACTAAGCAATTAGCGGTTAGACCAGAAAAGGAAACAAAGGGATTAAATGATGATATACATTTTCTTGAGCTCGCATGTGTTTTGAAGCCCAGTTACGGTTGCAGTGATTTGATTTCATTTCTTATTACTTGCTCCAAATCGCTAGACTTAAGGGTCATAAAGGATATAATACTTAATCCTCACGTTGATTCAAGGGCTGTTGGTGTAATTATGTCATCCATTGCCGCGTTAAAATTGGAAAAGCATTGTCCACCATCGATCTATCAATTGATATTCGATCTGGATAAACAATATGGACGCCCGGGGATGCTGCCATGGAAACAAAATATGATTTCGAATAAACTTATAGCGATATGTAAAGCATTGAACAACACATTTTGTGAACCTTATGTGATGGAAGGCATTATTTTACATGGAGCAGAAATATCAGATTCCAACCTTTTCCGATATTGTTTCAAGCGTATTGAGTCACTGGGTCTTCTAGATGGCATTTTGAAAGACGATAAACTAAAATGGGTGTTCATTCAGCTTTGCAACAAACATAAGTATTACATGGTTCATATATTTGTAGAAACGCTGAAATCACACATGATTGGAATGAGCCCACCTGGCAGACTTACAGATTTCATGAGGGGTTTGAACTTTCGCGAGCTATGTTCCAATGATATCTTCCTAGCATGGTATTTACTTAAGCAAAAGGCAGTCAATTTTGATAGCGCGCGATTGGCTTTAGGAAGAAAATTTGACGAAAGAATCTTTCTTTTCACCTGGCTGTACTACGCATATGATCGATCTCCATTTGTTTATTATAGATCGGTTGTGGCGAATTGGAATTTAGCGAAGGTGACATGTTCATTCCATTATCTGTCATTAATCATTGGAATTCTCTGTGAATTGAAAAATGATGATGAAATGAACACATGGTGTAAACACCAACTAGGACTCTTTTGCTTGAGATCGCATAACCCAACTGTATTTCGAGCCTTGATAAGCAATAACATTCATTTGGATCACGCGAATATGGCGAAACTAATAAAGTTTTTGCGTAGGCAATTCATAGGAATCCCGGGTTATATTGACCCGATGCCCGAATACACACTTGAATGTCTTCGGATTATGTTATTGAGCGGCACAGACATTAGACGGCGCTTAATAATTGATTATTTGGAATCACTCAGACTGTACATTTTGGATGAAAATATCCACGTGAATAACGAAGCGATAGACTGGTTAGAGACCTGGTATAAAGAGCCGCATTTGTTGCGATTCTTTTGCAGGAAAACATTGCGTTTGACATACGGAAGTCAACTCAAAGGGTTAATTCGAAATATAGAATATCCGAAGCAACTCAAGGACTACATTCAAATGAAAACACTTTTAAAATTAATGGAATGTTAAATTGAAATCAACTGACTTATCTTGTTGGGCTTACCTTACACAATAATGTTATCATGTCTTGGAAGTACCTTAGCATATCAAAAGAATTAACTCAAAACACTAAAAGTAACATCATTTTGTGTTGATGAAATCGATATTGTGAAACACACTATAGAGGTTTTATACGAAAAACATGTGTTCCAGAACATAAATATGTTCACATTTCAGAGAAAGTTTAGCTATAAACTTTCTTTAAGACTAGATAAAAATGACTAGATAAAAATGCTTAAAGTTTTCGTACCATTTTGATATTATATAATTGTTTATATCATAATCAATATAAAATCGAAAGTATATATAATTGTGATGAGTCCGCAAATAATCCACTGATAGCATGTTGTAGGGGTATAAAATCATGTTTTTGCTAATATGCGCTTGAGATCGAACAGCACCGTGTTTAGCAATTGGTAAAACAATGAAATACATTATATTATAATCACAAAAACCGATGGAGTCGATTTCAGGACTGAAAAGTCCACCATTTAAAGTGAACAGTGGACTTATGGTGGTCGTTTTCAGCCCCGAATCGGCTCCATTCCCAATATAGGGCATATTTAGGAAAGAGGTAGGTTCTTGCAATTTGGGGTGAAGCTAAGCAAGATACATCAAGCTTAGTGATTATTAATATGAAACAGTATTATTTTTTACCGAGCCGTTAAGGCTTTGATGTTCTGGCTAGTTTTTTTTCGCTGAAATTGTTTGCCTTTACTCGTAGATAGCTATTTCTACAACATTTTTCTCCCCTATTTAGTTCATATTTCTCAAAAGAATACCAAACGAAGTGAACAAAAGGAAACAGGTCATAAATATTCTGCAAAAGTAAACAATAAATCGATTAAAATCGTGTATAAACAAGATAGTTACTATGATGACTTACTATTTCAAGAACACTAGATACTCTTATATTTAAAATAAAGAAAACATTTATATTTTTCATCATATGGTAATATTTAGGTCACGGATCCACATTCAACATTTAGTTTGGTTGTAATTCAATTAGCATAATTCGTAGGGCGCGTTCACCCAAAATTAAAGCTCGACAACAATGCAAATAAAAAAGCCCGCTTCATGCGTGAACAGAAGAGAAAAATGCTATGTTCTTCAACAAAAGTGACTTTCGAGCGTTTTCAAGTTTTCATTTTCGGGATTGTTGTTTACCAGGTTTAATAATTGTGTTACTGCTAATTTAGAGCTGGAATGAATCTTCATAAATGTAAACGAGCCAAAATATGGCAAAAAAGCGGTTATTTGAGAAGAAAACACCAACACACGTTGTTAAATCACATTTAAATGGTATTTCAATTAAGAGCAACAACACAATGCTGTTTTTTTTTGTAAAAATGTGTTTCAAGCCAGCTAGGCAGATTCTCCTATTTTGCCAGCTTGAAACAGAAAAGGAACACCTTTTGCAACATTTGGTTTGTTGAATTTAACCAAAAAAGCCAATCAATTATTTAAATAACAGTTTATTATACAATTGCGAGCAGGTTTAATCAATTTCGAAATAATTATTCTCAGAACGTATCACGTAAACTAAGATATTATCAGATATTATTCAAAAAGGTGTTCCTCAATCAGTTCAAATCTCTGAGCTAGAAAGAATTTCTTCAAAATTTCCAAGCCAGCTGCAATTTGTTGCGGAACACCTTTTTTGGGAGGGGGAAAGCTAGTCAGGTAATCTTCATTTGAATTGGTCAATAGGATTTTATGATAAGGCCACAGTAACATTTAAGATTAAGAAAAAAAGCTAAGCGTTTTTCACGCAAGTTACTTTTCATGGATACGCTAAAGAAAAAGTAGAGTTGACAATAGATATTTCTATCGCTTGTCTAAAGTATTTCAAAAGGGTTTAAGTGACATTTATTGGTTCAAACAAATTCTTTAATATGCTATTTAGCAACACAAGCGTTTTAAAAAGCTGTTTTCCCCACTAGCAGTTTATCCAATAGGAATACTTACATTATGCATCGTGTTATTAAGAATAATAAATGAAAAATTTATTTAAATGTAAGTAATTTTGCAATTTACATATTAACTTCATAATCGATTTTTTTAAAATTTTCATGTGTTTTAATACATGTAACATCGTTTTCCCTATTATGATTTTAAACTATGAGCTTATATTCACTAATCAGTCTAGGAACTTAACCATCGGCTTTGAACCCACCCTATCAAATGCGGTTTTTGTTTTTTAACTTTGATCTGTTGGAACCTAGGCCTCTTGGGTCTTGTTAAAAATCAATCAAAAGTACTTTTAAGATTTTGTAATATGAATATTTATATGCATTCATGAATCATAAATTACCTTTTGTTAAAGTATAACTGTTCTTTAGAATATTTTCGTAATACATAAAGAAAACAACTATATGTATATTTAACTTATTAATAAAATAAAAAATAAAATAAATAGATATATTCATATTGATGTTATTTATCATTAAACTTTGTATATATTAAAGATAAACATAATTTAACTAAGCATGTTTTATACAAAACCAGCATCTCGCACTTATTTGGATGCCGTTTACCTTCATTATGCACTGTATATGATGTTAAAAATATGCATTTTATGGCATTTACAAATGCAATTTATTCAAAAGTCATAAAACATACCCGCATTAAATTAGGGTATATTCAAATTCATAAAGTGTTCAAGCTATAGAGGAAAAATTGGGAATTTTCATCTCAGGCATCACTATCTAAAATCCATTTTTATTTTACATTTAATACATTGGGTCTTATGGCAAATTTCCTACCCCTTCCGGACCGATAGCAATGTAACGTGCATTGTATACAATTTATGAGAACGTAATGAGGATTAACTAAGTGGCCAGAAAAAAACCAAAAGTAACTGCCGTGAAAGACATAATCGTTTGTACTTTTATTAAAAAATTGTTTTATTGTATTTATTATATATTATCGATTAAAATTACAGCACATGCAATGCCACATTCTCTTTGTGAGACCTTTGGAACATTTTAAGCAAATGTTATGTCAAATTAGCCACAAAAATACAAACAAACGGTGACATTGTCCTAAAATTCCCTTATATTATTTTGCATCTGCAAATTATGATTTCAATGTTTTAGTTTTCAAGAGATAAAAAACAGAAAACAGCACTGTACGCACAATTGTAGAACCCTTTTGTGTACTATGCCTGCCTCACATATGAAATTTAAAACTTAATTGTAATTATAATTCATTATCTCATGACATTAACATTTATAGCGTTATCATTTGAATGTAGTCCTTGAGCTGCTTTCGATATTCAATATTGCGAATAAATCTATTGAGCTGTCGTCCATATGTCAAACGCAATGTTTTCCTGCAAAAGAAACGTAGTGAGTGCGGTTCCTGAAACCAGGTCTCAATCCAGTCTATTGCTTGGATATTTACATTGATGTTTGAATCCATAATGTACTTTTTGAGTGTTTCCAAGTAATAAATAATCAAACGCTGCCTGATGTGTGTGCCGCTCAATAACATTATCCTGAGGCATTCAAGTGTAAATGTGGGCATCGGTTCAATATAACCCGGGAATCCTATTAATTGCTGACGCAGTGCCTTGAATAGTTTATCCATATTTGCGTCATCCAAACAAACGTTATTGATAATCAAGGCCCGAAATGCACTTAGATTATGCGATCTTAAGCATATAATCTGGAGTTGGTTTTCACACCATTTTTTCAACTCAGTTTTAGAGTACAGTTCGAAGAGTATTCCAATGACAAGTGATATATAATCCAATGAACAAGTCATTTTTCTTAAATCCCATTGCGCAAAAACCGATTTATAATAAACGCAAGGTTCTCGATCATACGCACAGTACAGCCAGATCACAAGGAACATACCTCCATCAAACTCACTTCCTAAAGTAAATCGCGCACTATCAAAATTGACCGCGTTTTGCTCCAGTAAGTACCATGCGAGGAAAAGATCATTGCCACACAGCTCGCGAAAATTTAAACCCCACATGAAATCACGCAGTCCATGAGGTGAGTTGATTGTATTCATGTGAGATTCCAACGTTTTGATAAATATATGAACCTTGTAGTATTGTTGTTTGTTACATAGCTGAATGAACATTAGCTTTAATTCTTCGTATTCCAAAAATATATCTAAGAGACCAAGTGATTCAATACGCTTGAAACAGTATCGGAAAAAGTTGGAATCCGATATTTCTTCTCCATTCAAAATAATACTTTTTATCACTATACCATAAGAATCATAGCATGTTTTTATCATTGCTTCACATATTGATATGCTTTTCTTCGAAATCATATTACTCTCCCTATACATTGATTCCTGGTGACCAAATTGTTTATCCAGATCGAATATCAATTGATATATCCATGTTGACCAATATAAATCGTTATGAAACTTTTGCATAGCCATAGAGCATATCATTGCTCCGACAGCTTTTGAGTCAACGTTTGGATTTTTAATTATATCCTTTATGACCTCATAGTCCATCACATTCGAACAAGAAACGAGAACTGGAATTATGTCAGAGCAACCATTATCGGATTTCAAAACGCAAGCAAGCTCGAGAAAATGTATGTTCTTAATCTTATCATTGAATTCTTTTCGGTTCGCTGGTGGTCTTGCAACTAATTTCCTAGCTGCGACATCAAATATAGTCTTGTAATGTTTACTTCTCAATATACCGTTATGTAAAAGGGTCTCATAGTATCGAATGTCATTAACTGATATCCACATAAATTTGTTATCAAATAATTCGACCTCTGCAAAAAGCTGTTTTAATCCTTCCGCATCATTTGCTAGGATAAAACAAAACACCAAATATCGGAACATACGCTTATCTGTTTGATCGAAAGAGAAATCATCATAAGCAAATGGATTCAAACGCTTCATGAATAGCTTTAATGGTTCCATATTTATGTTTTGTGACGTCGAATGCAGAAATAAATGCCTTGCAAAATATTTATAAATAAATTGTTTTAGATTAAAAGAATATAGAAAAAACTGTCCGTTTATGTGCTTTATAATGCACACCAAAATATCTATTCATCATGTTTGGGTGTGCGCGTTTATGTTCCAATAGTCAACTAAGATCTTAGATGTGGTAAGAAAATAAACTCATACATAATTTCGATGAAATCCAATGTATGTGTATACTTGATTCGTATAATATGTCATCTACGTTCGAATCTTCGTTAAATGTATCTATCCAATTGTTAATTTCATTTCATTTATCCATCTGTGCTGTATTGTTTGTGTTTTTTTTCATATTACCTTCTCAATACATATGACACATCCTATGAAAATTCTTGATAATTAATGTTTAAATATATATATTATATATTCATATCAAAGTCTCCAAAGATATTTTATAATAGTTTAATATATGACCATGATAATAGGAATATTCCACAGAGTGCCGACTACACTATGTCATTTATCACTGGATAAATGTAGAAATACGAATAACACCAGTGGGTTATTTATGTGTGTATCGATTTGTACTTAGCAATTAATGCAACACTGTATCTGTTTTGCCTATCGTCAATATTTTTGCACAGCAGCACAAAAACAGATCGATCAATTTTAGTTTAGCATAGTACTAAATGACATTACAGTCGAGGGTTGTTTTTTTTTATATTATCATTGTAACAAGTGATCACCAAATAATAACATATGTCGCAAGGATTTTGCAGTTTAATTATGTACTCACATTGATCTAATTGTGTCGGTGTTATGTGCATAGACGCATTATCTCCTTTGATAACTGTTAAATGAAAAGGCTAGACTAAAAATTCCAGTAAATACGGAACCTTGCGCTAACTCGTAAATTCGTATGCGAGTGCAAATAAAAGAAACGCTTAAGAGACAAAGTTTGGGGACTTAACTGCTGCATGCTGCCCCGTGTGTCGAAATAATGATGGACTAAGAATAGTTTAATCCAAAGCTACCTCCGGAACCCAAAAGGGTCTTTTGACAGCCATCTTATATTGCGATGAAAATGTAAACGTTTGATTGTCTGTATATGTGGTTGTTTAATGCAATTATGTTTTTTCTTGTATTAATGTGATTAGACGATGATCGTTTTCGTCTCCGATATCCCCTGCTTTTCTCAATATAAATTACTATTTTGTTACTATATCAAACACAATTTTGCAGTCCCTAATTATTCACTACTCAAACATTTTTTTTTAATATCACAATATTTCAAGGCAATATGGCGTGATAGAGACTGTACCCAGGCGTTAACTTTATGATAATATCATATTTGAAAGGCCTTATCATGTTTGAGGCCTGAGAACTACCAACCTGAGGTTCAGCAGACTCATGAATAACATAAAGGTTGTGAAACGACGCTTGGCTTAAAATGTACAGCCTCAGTGTAAAAATGTTATTATTATGTTTTCTCGGCTTCATTGCCATAAGTCATTGTTCCATTCAGGTAAATGAATATTTTAAAATCATCACGTAATAAAGCAGTGCTTAGGTCATATTTTGAACTGCTTAAATGGTTTTATAAAATATATTTGAATAATAATTTACATCGGACACCAGCAAACAGGAACCACATTTTAATCTTATTATTAGACACACATAAATCGATATCGAGTATACGTTCAATAAATAACAAAGAAATGTTTACAAGCAGAGTGCACATGGGCATGAGAGAGACGGCGACCACGACTTCCCAGGAAGCGTTGATCCGGAGCGGAAAGGCTATTTTGACCATCACAGGCAATAAAGTATATAATAAATAATTAAGCTGGACTTTTGATAAAAAGCGCATATAATTTTTAATAGCATATTTTATTTAAATTGGAACCTCTATTGATGTTATCCGAAGAGCTTAGGCTTGACAATCCACAGGTAAAGCAAGGCAATATTATCAGTAAAGGAAAGGGTATATTTCATGTGCATTTGTACAAGAGGGATAAGTTCGTTAAATACATTACGTTTTAGAAAGCACAACTGGTTTTACTGATCACGTGACATAATTAACAATAAGGAATTGCAATTGATATTGTTGTAGTACCGTAACCTAATGATTTGGCATATATAATAATATAATATTTTGGTTTGTCAGAGCTCTTGACAAAACATTCTATTAAAGGCAATACAGTTGTTACGTCCTAATTGTATCGAGATAAATAAATATATCAATTATATTACAAAGAATAAAAAGGTATTTAAATATAGAAATGTTTTTTTTTTAATGAAAAAGAATATAACTCTATCGTTAGCCACATGTTGTGCTTGACGTTATGTTGTATTATTCATAATCAAATCAGTCCGTCATCTATTAAGCATATACATGTCAAAATGGTACGCCATAAAAACATTTTGGTCTTTCTCTTTAATGAATAGTAAATTCTGATGAGATACCACTTATTAAAAGTTAATATGATCCTTTTGAGTTCTAAGTGAATTCTTAAATCGAGCACGTGACTGCATATCCTATATCAAACAATTAAGGGAGCCAATTAAAACGGTTATAATGCTGCTCTAAGTATTAAGTTTTAAATTCACAGTTTAATTAATAAGGCGAAACAAACATTAAGAAAGTAATTGGTAACTCTTATTTCAGTTATTTAAATATTGAGATAAGGTCGCAGTCAATATAATTAAGTCAGAGAATCTAGCTAGAACACCTGGTGATGAATTGGATATTTTGAGTTCCGGAACGATTGAGAAGACAAGAGGAAACTATTACATTGTTTCAGGAACAGTCAAGAAGGCAATAAGAAACTATTAATGACTTGGAAATGGTTATCAAGAAACAAAATTAAAAGACGTAAAACAAAATCAACACATCGATCAGCACACAAATGATCTCCGAAATGTAGAAGCAGTTTTGAAGTCACAACCGGGTGTCAGATGTTAGTTATAAACAACCATGTACTTTATATGCTCTTATATTAATGTATTTGTGATATCTAGTTGTGATATCTATGGCCAAATTTATTGTTTAGTCAAATGAAATATATCCTTTAACTTGACTTCATTTTCAAACATAATCTTGTTCGTTTTGTCATGCATATAACTGTTTTTTCGCGATGTATATGATAAATATGCGTATGTTTACACATGTATGTACTAAAAACCTTGCTTTCCAGATGAACAGCGCTTTGGGGTGTTTATCAGACACCATATCTTTCTCGTATCTCAATGGTTGCAACATCAGTATCACAAGCGCAATCTATGGATAATACAACTTTGAATGCTCCGTTTTATGCTGGGTTCCTAACCCTGAATACGACTGTTCCCTACTTGTCTCTGAAGAACGAACTGACGACTGGGTATATCTGTTTTTATGTGTCAGAACCAAACCTAATGTAGCTACGAATATGCCATATAAATTATCGATGACTGCGAAGAGGAATATGTGGCTGATGATGTGCAAATATCTTATAATTGCTTTCGAGGCAATTATTATTTTTAAGTAATTATAAGTAGTAAGTAAAGCAAAATGCAAAAAAACAAAGACAATAGCGATCCCTGTCTAAGTGGGAATGTAAAGACCTTTTTAGGTTTTATGTAAAAAAAATTATGGACAGGCTCCACTCCCTTCGTACAGTCGATAGGGCTGTCTAATTTTAAACTTATTCTATATAAAATATGAGTTTAGCTGATACCGATAAGGTTTGATTTGAATTCGTTAAAGCTTTAGTCAACCGATACTAAAATATGCTTAAAATTTTAAACGTTCATACCTTGTTTAAGAGAACAAAGAGGGTGAAGAAGAGGTTGTGGAATTCAGCGTTTTTTTTCAACATCCATCTTCGAATACGAACATAATGTCATCGTCATGTTCAACTGAATAATAAGCAACTTTGATATCGTTTTAATCTAGAATCCAGCATCTTTAACTGTCCCGTCTATGGAGTCTATCTGTATTGATTCAACCTGAAGAAATTCCACAATTGCGACGTATGCATTGCTATAATGAGAAACGATGAGGATATAGGTAGGATATAGGTCCTGGGCAATCGGTAAGGGTGGAAACGGTATGTAGCAGTTACATATACGGAGGGGGCGCTAAATATTTGCATTTTACCAGTTATATGATGCATCATGTTTGATAAAAAATAAAATATGTAACGTAAAAAAACATAATATCCTCTTCAATTATTTTATTTATATAGTAGCATTGCTTACCTTAGGTTTATATATAAGTGTATTGACATGTCTTATATATAGAAGGATTTGTAGGAAAAATATTAACGGTTTTTGGGAAAAATCGATCTTAATAAAAGTCATCTCGAGCTGTTCGTCACAAAATTTGTTTTTGCTTGGAATTTGAGAAACACATTTTTTTTCATAGTAACTTTATTTGAACTAAGTAACGAGACAATTTAGTTGGAAATTGTCTCAAATTGCTTGCTATTATCTTTCAAAGTATTAACTGTTATACAACAACGGGGATTAACTGACATTTTAATGTTCGTTATAAATTATTTCTTTTCTTGTTCCAGAAAGATTATGTGACATATTTATAACAGATAATACTTCCGTATACGTAACGCCGACGTTCCAGACCAATAGAATAATGTATATACATATTTTACCTAACAAATTTTTCATCGCTTGGTGCACACACAAAACTACAACAACGCTCGAAATGAATGTCCTACATGTTATATCTGATTGATCTTTTTTAGCGCTGCTGTGCAATAGTTTTGACGATAGCCTGAACAGGATCCACATAATTCGCAGCGGTGTCGCATTGATCGCAAAACATAAATCGATATAGGCCTACACATGAATAGCCCAAATGTGTTATTCGCAATAACTTCACTAACTTATAACAGTGCCAAATGCCAGCTTAATATGCACTCTATAAAGAACTATCATTATGATTGCAATATGTTTAGCGATAATACTACAATATATAAACCTCTTTGCAGACTAAGATATAGATATATAATAAAATGCACATTTTTGAAATACACTAGTAAATCTTCGATATCATGTTTCATAAGATTTGATATGACAGAAAAGCGCAAAAAAATGTGAAAGAAAATGAAAAACTCAATAAAGGCCAAATAGATGTGAGTTCAAATTAAGACAAACTATTTTACAAATCAGGAATATCAATGTTTTGACTTTATTAGGAACCATCTTCAGAATAATATTTTAATTGTATTATCTTAAACTTATTATAACAACATTAATTGTTCGAAACTCAACAATCGGATCGGTTAGCGTTAACGTCTAGTGAAAAGAAAATGGATAAGAACATAAACTTGCTTCTTTCGCTATTTCTTTAATAGTAGACATTGTACACATCATTCAAGTCTGTCTTCGACGTAAAAATAAAACAATATGGAAAAAATAAGACAATTGATTAGACGTTTGAATCCGTGTTCCAACGATGATTTCGAACAAATGGATAAGAGTATGTTCCGATATTTGATGTTTAGTTTTGTCCTAGCGAATGATACGGAAGGAATAAAACAACTCTTTGCTGAGGTCGGAAAAATTCATAACAAATTCATGTGGATATCGCTAAATGACATGCAATTCTATGAGACGCTTTTGTATAACGGTATATTAGGAAATATACATTACAAACATATATTTGATGGCGTCATTAAGAAATTAGCCGTTAGACCAGAAAAGAAAACAAAGGGATTAAATGATGATATACATTTTCTTGATCTCGCATGTGTGTTGAAGCCTAGTAATGGTTGCAGTGATTTGATTTCATTTCTTATTACTTGTTCCAAATCGCTAGACTTAAGGGTCATTAAGGATATAATACATAATCCTCACGTTGATTCAAGCGTTGTTGGTGTAATTATATCATCCATTGCCGCGTTAAAATTGGATAAGCATTGTCTACCATCGATCAATCAATTGATATTCGATCTGGATAAACAATATGGGCGTCCAGGGATGCTGCCATGGAAACAAAATATGATCTCGAATAAACTAATAGCGATATGTAAAGCATTGAACAACACATGCTGTGAACCTTATGTGATGGAAGGT
>LQRL01077782.1:15961-32632 GCA_001703475.1 Hydroides elegans | reverse complement strand
ACCTTTTCCGATATTGTTTCAAGCGTATTGAGTCACTGGGTCTTCTAGATGGCATTTTGAAAGACGATAAACTAAAACAGGTGTTCATCCAGCTTTGCAACAAACATAAGTATTACATGGTTCATATATTTGTCGAAACGCTGAAATCACACATGATTGGAATGAGCCCACCTGGCAGACTTACAGATTTCATGAGGGGTTTTAACTTTCGCGAGCTATGTTCCAATGATATCTTCCTAGCATGGTATTTACTTGAACAAAAGGCGGTCAATTTCGATAGCGCACGATTGGCTTTAGGAAGAAAATTTGACGAAAGAATCTTTCTTTTCACCTGGCTGTACTATACATATGATCGATCTCCATTTGTTTATTATAGATCGGTTGTGGCGAATTGGAATTTAACAAAGGTGACATGTTCGTTGCATTATCTGTCGTTAATCATTGAAATTCTCTGTGAATTGAAAAATGATGATGAGATGAACACATGGTGTAAACATCAACTAGCACTCATATGCTTGAAATCGCATAACCCAACTGTATTTCGAGCCTTGATAAGCAATAACATTCATTTGGATCACGCGAATATGGCGAAACTAATAAAGTTTTTGCGTAGGCAATTCATAGGAATCCCGGGTTATATTGACCCGATGCCCGAATACACACTTGAATGTCTTCGGATTATGTTATTGAGCGGCACAGACATTAGAAGGCGCTTAATAATTGATTATTTGGAATCACTCAGACAGTACATTTTGGATGAAAATATCCACGTGAATAACGAAGCGATAGACTGGTTAGAGACCTGGTATGAAGAGCCGCATTCACTGCGTTTCTTTTGCAGGAAAACATTGCGTTTGGCATACGGAAGTCAGCTCAATAGGTTTATTCGAAATATAGATTATCCGAAGCAACTCAAGGACTACATTCAAATGAAAACACTATTAAAATTGATGAAATGTTAAATTGAAATCAACTGACTAATCTTGTTGGGCTTACCTTACACAATAATGTTATCATGTCTTGGAAGAGGAGTATCTTAGCATATCAAAATAATTTACTCAAAACACTAAATGTAACATCATTTTGTGTTGATGAAATCGAATATTGTGAAACACACTGTAGAGGTTTTATAAGAAAAACATGTGTTCCAGAACATAAATATGATCACATTTCACGGAAAGTTTAGCTATAATTTTTCTTTAAGACTAGATAAAGGTAATGCCTAAGGTTTTCGTACCATTGTGATATTATATAATTGTTTGTATCATAATCAATATAAAATCGAAAATATATATAATTGTGATGAGTCCGCAAATAATCAACTGCAATTTGGGGTGCAGCTAGCCAGATACATCAAGCTTAGTAATTATTATTATGAAAGAGTATTTCTTTTTTACCGAGCCGTTAAGACTTTGATGTCCTGGCTAGTTTATTATACGTTAAAATCGTTTGCCTTTACTCGTAGATAGCTATTTCTACAACATTTTTATCCGCTATTTAGTTTGTTCATATTTCTCAAAAGAATATCAAACGAAGTGAACAAAAGAAAACAGGTCATAAATATATTCTGCAAAAGTAAACAATAAATTTGTTAAAATCGTGAATAACCATGATAGTAACCATGATGAGTTAATATTTCAAGAACACTAGATACTCTTATATTTAAGATAACAAAAACATTTATATTCTTTCATCATATGGTAATATTTAGGTCACGGGTCCACATTCAACATTTTGTTTGGTTGTAATTCAATAAGCATAATTCGTATATTTTTTAACATAAGTGACTTTCGAGCGTTTTCAAGTTTTTATTTTCGGGATTTTTGTTTGCATGAACGGGGCCTTAGGCTCTCTAACCGACTTAATGATGTATTGCAGGAGTCCATACCAGGTTTAATAATTGTGTTACTGCTAATTTTCTAGCTGGAATGGACCTTCATAAATGTAAACGAGCAAAAATATGGCAAAGGGCGGTTATTTTAGACGAGAACTCAAACACACGGAATGATGGTAAATCGCATTTAAACGGTATTTCAATTAAGAGCAACAACACAATGCTGGTTTTGATTTTTTGTAAAAATGTGCTTTTTTCAAGCCAGCTAGGCAGATTTTCTATTTTGCCAGCTTGGAACAGAAAAGGAAAACCTTTTGCAAAATTTGGTTTGTTGAATTTAACCAAAAAAGCCTATCAATGATTGTAAATAACAGTTTATTATACAATTGCGAGCAGGTTTAATCAATTTCGAAATAATTATTCTGAGAAGTTATCACGTACACTAAGATATTATCAGATATTATTCAAAAAGGTGTTCCTCAAACAATTCAAATCTCTGAGCTTGAAAGAATTTCCTCAAAATTTCCAAGCCAGCTGCAATTTGTTGCAGAACACCTTTTCTGGGAGGGGGAAAGCTAGTCAGCTAATCGTCATTTGAATTGGTCAATAGGATTCAATGATAAGGCCACAGTAACATTTATGAAAAAACGTTTTTCACGCAAGTTACTATTTATGGATACGCCAAAGAAAGAAGTAGAGTTGACAATAGAGATTTCTATCGTATTTCAAAAGGGTTTAAATGACATTCATTGGTTCAAACAAACTCATTTGATGTGTTATTTTATAAAACATGCGTTTTAAAAAGCCATTTTCCCCTCAAGCACTGGAGTTGTTATCTATGCTATACCGCGATTGACTTTAAAAACGCTAGGGGCTGCGTGAAAAAACGTCTGTTATTTTCTTCGACGCGTTTTTTATGAAAAAAAATAGAGATAGAAATAATGCTGACGTGACAAAACAGCTAGCTTCTTTTTGCTTAAATTTAACCGAGGCATAATAAGTAAGTCTCTAAATAAACTAGATCGATCACAAATGATATAAAATAAATGAAATAATCATGTATCCAAGTATTAAAATGTAATGAACCAACCCACAAAGAACATATAACTAGGGTTTGTAGAATAAGGTGTTCGTTTTGTAAATTGACTTATCTATATATTTTAAAATTTGCCCTCTGGTGCAAGACATGAAGGAACAGCTCTTTCATTTTATATTGTTTAAACGCTGAATAAAATTGTCCTTGAGATATAAAGTCTGGCATGATAACATAACATTGTAATATAAGTATGTTTTTGTTTTATGACCGCCCTGTTTATGACCGCGTAACATGTGCAACTGCTTGAAACATGCTGATACTTAAGTTACATGATTTCACATATTGCCGATAAAAGTTATATAAACATTGCTTTGTGATAATCAGATCATAAATTGACACTATCGAATATATATTTTGTCCATTTACTTACCAGAATTAAATTTAGAGCTTTCATATTTTTTACCCAGACTCGTCGTCCTTGTGACTTTTAAATGCACACAATACCTTTATCATCATATTGTCTTTACTCCTATATCATAACCGCATTTAGGTAAATGTTTAGTTAAAAAGTTTAGATAAATATTTCATGAACCGCTTTGATTTTCCAGGGGGTTTGATGAAATAGCCCACTATTGAGCGTTACATTGCATTCACAAATAGAAATGCATTCATCGCAAAGGATATATCTGAAACCATTTTTCCATATAAATAGGACGATTAAGCAAAAACATTTGATCTAAAGCGAGTAGTATTAAAATGGTGCGTTAACTACATTGTATTACATTGGTATAAACCATTTAGCGAATGACTACTGATATGAAGGATAAAAGCAATGATCCTATACAATTCAAATATGTGACAAGTGGTGAGAATATTCACTCATATTAATCATTAATTGTCGTGTTAAAAGCTTTCTTTGGACATATACATATATTGTTAATGTATAATTCGTTGTATGAATGATAGATAAAAATTATAATTATAATTTAACTTTACCGGAAATGTGATATATATTAAATCATTTATTTCTAAAACTTGATATGGCACGGTAATTTTTCTAATTTAAACAAATATATAACCTTTTTCATGTTTTAATTTCTAATAACAAATAAGAGAATCTTCTGTTAAATCCTCTGAGAATAATCTGGTAATGTTCATCTTATTTTCCTATAACTTTATTTACATAATTATCCTCATTACACCTGTTGAAACATAAGGAAATGTATTAATACTTTGAGCAAAGTGGTGATATTTAAACATGCTTATTAAGATATTTTGAAAAGCCAATGTCGCTAAAAAGTTTCGAATGCGTTTTAGAAAGCTGTTTAGGCATTGTCTCCAACATGGAATGAGTTTACAGGAGGAACAGCACTCAATGGCACCCGTTACATTTTTTACTCGTCTTTGCGAGTTTCAATAATAAGCGAAAAATCTACGTTCTTTAACAAATTAATGGTGCGTAATTCTTGTTTTTTGCAAAGTCAGCTCAAAATAGAACCTTAGTCATTTGACGTTGTTGAATGTTTGATATTTCATTTAGATATTGTCTATTTTGACATAAATTAAGAATTATCAGGGGATAATTCAATATGATATCACGAAATATATCTTTCTGTTTTATTCATGCACATTAAGAATTATTTAACCAAATTTGTATCTGATTTATCTAGAATATTATGGATTGGTTGTGTATTTGGAGCCATTTCCTCTTTGGATGGCATGTCACAACGTTCGATGGATTATTTTGAATATGCAACGTCAACGGATCTTAACGTTGTGCTAACCTATAAGCTTGATTTCCCTGCAGTCTCTATGTAATCTTAATAAATTTAGATAATACATTCTTTTCGTAATTAATAAAGCATGAATGTATATACATCCTATCGTTTTACAACTATATCCTTTTTCTTTGCTAGATCAACAGTTATATGGGAATTACAAATGCATAATCTAATCAATGATGTTTACAATAGCAGCGAGATAAGACATTTCATGGGTAAGTTGAAGTCGTCTTACGCAAAGATTAATCCGACCTACCAATAATCATACTTTTATCCAAATCCAATATTGTTACATATACATGGAGTTTTCACAAAGCATATCAAATGAAATGAAGGTTTCAAATTGTTAAACAATATTGTGTGACTCATTTGGTAGCAGCAATATCTAGTGAGGTTAACTCAGCTACATAGGCATTGACGTCCGATAGTGTCATGTTATCTATGTTATGATATTAATAGATGAAATATTGATGAAGTCTTATGAATTTTATAGAAATTCTATTGTTTTATTGTTTTCAACTTTGTATTGGAACGTTTTATCTCGCACAAATTAATAAACACGATGAACTCCTTGGATAAGTCGATTGATGTCTTTCATTTTCAATAACTAAGAAGCCACCGAGTAGCTGCGGTGATGCTAAGCTCTCTAATTGTAATTTTGGTTAGCTTTATTCAATGATCACGATATTCTCATATATCTTGTGTTACTGAAATATACGTATCCATTCTTATCCTGCTTGTTTTCACACCTTGACTTAGACATAATCATCTTGTAAAACACTGTTGATATCGCTTTATGAAATGAGCATATGTACTTACATGTGTACTCATGTGTAATGATCATGTGCATTTATGTATCAATCGATAAAAATCTTTTTTTGTATTAGACAACTATTAAGCTTTGAGACAAAAAAGCCTGAGCATAAAGAAATATCAATTTGAATTTACGTACCCTTGTATTTCGGTTGATATTCTGTGATATTATTCATGTTCAATATTTAAAAAAAATGATATCGTAAATCTAATATCGGAACAGTAGGGTTCCGATTATTTTTTATCATAAACGTTTACCATCAATACGAACAATTCTTATATAGCGATTTATAAACGAGTTTCCTTAACGCTGTATATAATAATATGATATCGATGCGGACAATATACTGATATGTCCTGATATGTACATATGTTCACATGAGATAAATATTTTCTAAATATCTATGCACTTACATATATCTTCTATAAATACATTAATAGTCTTAATTTCCTGAAACATAGGACGGCGGTTGAGCTTACACCTTCGGGTGGCACAGCGTTCTATATGTATACATCAGCTTAAAGCAAATTATTGGAAGAAACGGGCCATTTAAACCAGTTGTGATTGCAAAGCAACAGAACAACAACACAGCTCCTCCTTTTATGCACTATGTATTCATATGCAATTTTGTTAAATTATGGCGTTTTCTAACTCGGTTTAACTCAATGTGTTATTGAAAGATATTGAAATTATAAACGTATCATGGATTATATCAGCCTTTTTTGTTTCGCATCATATAAGTTTAATAGCATAATTAAATGTTAGACCTACTTAATCAAGCTTTCAAACTAACCCACCCTCCTCTGTAAAAAAAACAATCTCCCGCTGCGACCTCCAATGATATCCCTTTAATCTCGGTAAGACGCGCGCTGTGGTCTTCAAAATGCTCAGGGGATATTGAGGCACATACGCGTGACAAAACCATGGATGTGCATTTAGGATGGATTCACATTTAGTGATGACATAATCAGGTGCTGATTATGTCATCAAAATGAGCCTGCCACTGTGACCAAATTGTTGCATGGAAAGTGGTGAACGCAAAATAAGAAGCACCCTAACAGTAATACCTCACAAACGTTTTTTTTTCAGACCAGGAATCTGAGATTATATATGAATTCCTTTCATCGAACCTCAAAAAAGAAAGTTTTCTGAAATTGTTGGTCATGAGCGCTCCTAAAAACAACAATACCTGAAATGCTCGATTACAGAAAGAGTACTCCCACAAACTTCGCCCATTTTTAGCAGTGTGAGGATATCATTAACACAATCTCTAAGGTATCCGGGGGTTTTATGCAGTGTGTTATGAATCTGCTATTCGTTATAAGGGCAACCTTGTATTCCACCCCTGTCGGATTGGTAGCAAATGGAGATGCCTAAATGTTGTGGGTGTGTTGTTTGATTTGCGCAAGTTAAAACTTAACACATGGAAAAGATTTTACATGCAATGAATTGATACATATATTAAGAAAGCCATGATATATAATGTAACAATAGTCAAAGTTTGGATAATGTAAGAGATACAGTTAAAGTTATGGTTAATTCGATACCAAGGTATCATGTTGAGAATTTGTAATTGAATGTAACAAGATCTATCAACAATACTGTTTACTTTCAGTCGCATTGTACGTTCTTGGTCATTGTAAATCCATGGCTCTACGCACAAGGAACGGCCGGTTTTTTCACCGTCGTTGATACTACTAAGACTAGATCTATCTTAATGTCGTTGAGTTTGAGATTCTATTCGTCATTCAGGGACAATATTGATATGTCGCCGTCAACCTTGAGGTAAAGGATTCATGGTTTAGTTAGTTATTAAGCTGGTTATCCTATTGAGAATATATGCAAGGAAATGCAGATCAGTAGCAAACAGAGATCAGTAGTATGAATTTCATGATTGTCTTAATATGAACAAAAACCTGAAAACTATGTGCGATAGAGATTGAGATAGACTTCTACGTTGAACATTTGCTCCTTTGAAGTGATATAGACCTTGAAGGGCAGATCAAATGTTGTGAATCAAGATGTCATTTATTAAAATGAATGATTTGCAAATATTGTAATTGTATTTTTATCTTCTGTTCATCTTTGAATTCATCTTTGTTAAGTAATTATACATAGAATAAGTTATATATAAATTGTTCCTCACTTTTGAACTAATAATTCGTTAGTCTCATCTTAACGTCTCCACAAATCCATATTATATTCCACCACGATATTTTGGTTACAAATTTTGACCGATTAACATGAGATTTAAAGCTCTATATGTGGCGTTGTTCCTTTATATATGTCATAAAAGCACATGATATATAACATTGTCAATATTGCATATATCTTTAGAAGTTCTCCTACATCTATTTGAGGAGAAATCCTATTGGAAAATTTATACTTAGCCTCCGACAAAAAAATATAAATTTAGACTGGTATGATATAAAGCAATCCCAACTATATCTATAACGAGATAGAACGGATTTGTGAACAATTTATGCAAAATATGCATGGAGACCAGTGGCCACACAAAGACAAATAACCATATTGATATCGAGAAATTTCTTCCAAAATGGATCTTCTTCAATGTTCGTTATTTTGTCTTGGAGCAGTTGTTTTTCAACCTTTCGCAATCGTTTCCTTTTGATTGTCTGGTCAACGCCGCAACCCCATTTGAGAAGGTAGTATTTCAAACCAGTCGTCGCTGTTCAATTAACAATGTTATTATAATAAATCATATCTAATGAAGCAATATACATGTACATATGACAGTGTCACTAAATCATCCATAGATGTCAATGTTAAAGTAGTTATGTATTTTCTCAATGAATCATTTAAAGAAAATAAAAAGTTATTTCTCAAGCATATCTAATCTAATCGAAGCAATTTGTCATATGAAAAAGTTTCATCGAGGATTCTTACGTTCTATTTCGTCCTTTTCATCATCTAGTGTATCGTCTTCTGAGTCGGTTTCTATATCAGAACAATCATTCTCGGGTTGCTCTTGTGGCATCTCGGAATGTCTTGTCCACCAGGTGACTCTACGAAGCTTTATGGTCAATAGAAACTAATTGTCAGCAGAGGAATATTAAGAAAATTTTGAACAAGATGCCTACAGAAAAAAAACATACAGGCAAATGGGAAGAGCCGATAAAGTGTATCCCAGCGAACGGGGGAGCGCGAGCCATGTTTTTTTCCATATGTAGATCAGCTCTTGGTAAATCATTCCAGATATAGACATAGTGTTTTTTCCTTTTATTTTGTAAAACAAATTCTAACAAAGAGTGTAATAGATGACAAATGATAACTATAATGAATTAACAAGGTTCACATCTATCATCAAAGTAACGTCAACCCACCTGCGCTTTGGTGCGTGGTTTCGTGCAATAGCTAATAACAATATTCACAACTGCAGTAACAAGCGACAGGATAATAGCAAAATGCAGATACTGCACGTTCTTGACCACTGCATACTGATGGTTTTCTTCACCACTTCCACAAGCCGGAGCAGGAATCGACCATTCTAGACCCATACGTACAATGCCAACGATGAGACCGACGATCATGCTCCAAAATGCTCCCTGTTAAAACATTGATTGTCAATATGCTTCAGTGGAATCTAAATGCATTTGTTTTTCTTATGTAAATCTAAAGTGAAACGCGCTTGATAGGGTAGGATATTTCAGATGCTCACGACTAGACCATAAACATACTCACTAATTCCTGTTGTAAAACATAATGGTGTGACTTAGTTGTTTTGAAATTCAGTAAAGAAACTCTTATTGAAGGTGTGTATTTGTAATAATTTGTATGTCATGATAAATAAAGTGGATGAGGTGTAAGGCCACCTCTAGCCCGTTAGTATAATGCTCACAACCAGACCAACTACACCTAGGTTGCTTCCAAATGCACCCTCTTGGAACATAGATTGCGAATATGCTGAGTAGATGCATTTAATTATGTATAAGGGAAGTGAAAGAAGTTAGTGAATGCTAGTTATTAGAAGGCAGCTAATTAAAGTGTTTCATAATTCCCTGAGAATGCCATGTCTAACCGGGAAACTTTCTTGCAAACCCACTTTTTAGTAAACGTTATGCATGTGTTATTGTCCATCAGCCATATATACTAAGTCATGTAAGAAATGTTCCTGGAATAGCATCTCGAAGAATGTGTTGTAAACATTTCCATGAAAGTTGTTTATGTTCAACGAATTCGAACCTCAGTGCATATTTTCTTTTAATCATTATGAAATTAAATTGATTTGCAAAAATGCACTTAAAAGACATCTTAGCAGTGTTTATTCATAGCCTCAGCGCTAAAATAAAGACATAAATAATTATGACATATATCTATAAATAATAAATTGATGGTAAATCTATCGAAAATAAAATTGATAAATGTCGATGTTATGGCATACACTTTCCTGTTTTGTATCTCTGGGCAAGAATATTGAAATTGATTAAATGACTTAAGAGAGGGTTTTCACTATATTCTAACGTTATATCCTTTATCATGGTGAATAAGAAAGCTGATTTGTAAACGAAATGCACTGAAACATAATAAAGTTTAAAGTTGCTATCACTGTTGCCTACAAAATCATTACCTCTTCTGTAGCTCTCGGCCAGAAGATTCCCAGCAGAAACGTCACAACAGTTGGCGGAAGTAGGAAGGCACTCAGGGACTGTGCGTATGCCCAAAACTCAGAACCCTGTACTTGCATTAGAATCGGCAACCAACCCAATGCAACCAGCATGAGCAGTACCGTCCATAATCGACCTGTGTGAAAGTAATTAATATACTCGACAACAAAAGAAATGTCCGGTCATCTTAGGTTAATATTTTTTCATTGTATCAAAAGTGGAACCAATTAAAACACGTTTGTTAGTTTCAGTTATGATAATTATAGGTGGTCTCGCGAACCTAACAATCTGGAATCCGTTTGACGAGTATCTCGTCCGTTTTATCGAAGGGCTAAGAAACATAGATTTCGGTCATCATTCAATGAGTATCGGTAAGAGAAGAAAAGCGCTATGTGCTAGAGATAGAATTAGGGTTTCGTAACTCAAAAACGGTGAGAAATAGTTAATTTCTATGCCACATGCGTCGCAGCGCACATCGAAAAATGTCGGAAAAACGTGTTTTTGGCGCTTAACTGCGAAAACAGTCTTAATCACATTACACAATAAAAGCGGTATGATTTCAAGATAGTTCACATGATCTAAACTCGGTTAATTGCACTTTGAATTCCATTCGCTCCATAGCCTAGCCGTAATTTTCGAATAAACTCGGCAAAATTTGAAAGGGATAACTTAACCTGGTTATCTTGACGGGGCGTTCGAACGAAAACGGTCATTGCCAATATTATCTTCAAGGGTGTGCAAAATATAAAAAATAAACCGAAAGGCCGTTGCTGTCCTCTTTTTCCATATAAACGATGTCGCGAAATGGATTGAAAATACGCTCGATATTGGCGCGGTTTCGCGCAAACAATCGATAATTGAGTGAATACGCTTTTAATAGGTTAGAACATTGTAATCTAGAGTAACGAGTTATGAAAAACTGTTTAACGGTCATTTTAGCCGCGTGATCAGGCTAAAATTGAGTAGAATACGTCGATCTATTTATCAAGGCATACGCTTGCGCGCACCATTGCTACGAGCCTTGGGCGTGGAAATCGACCATCAGGTTGTCTTAGACATGCACGAAAATTGTTTTCTTCTTGATGGAAAACTTAAACTACGGATTTAACAAAGGTTCACTGAATGTGACTTTTCGATCGATATCGTGTTTCGAAGTAACCGGAAAATAAGCGAAACGTAATTTCCAAAACGGTTGTAAACCCATTAATGTAGCATTACAAAACCCGTGAAGGCATCATTTGACATATTCAAACAGTTCTTTTTAACAATTGTACTAAAGCTGGCACTTCCGGTGCCTAGCGTCTGACCGTTCGCAAGATACTTTGTCAACTCGAGCGATCGCCGCAACTGGCTTGAATTTTCGAATATGCACCTAAAGAGTCCAAATTTACCAATTACCTTTAACATTTCTGGCAAGATAGTTCAAACATCCATGAAAATGCATATTTGAGGGTTTGTTACTCGCTATTTCGTTCGTTCATTTTCAAGAGTTCGCCGAATCGTCGATAGCAAATATAGAGTCGTAAAAACTTATTAAATGATTCCACAATATGGGATGTTTAATTTGATACAAATTTGATAAAAATCAATCAACTACTTTTGAAGTTACAGAGATTTGAACAACCGGAAATTTCTTTTGTTGTCGAGTATATAAATATGTTTGAATGAATATTCTTATTTAAGAATATTTATTGAGAATATGTGGAGTGTGCACTGTGCCCGAGTCACTAGCATGAACAATACCGTCCATAATCGCTCTGTGTATAGATATGAATAAGATGATTTGATAAATAGTATTTTAAAATCACGAATTCATATCTAACGGATATTTCACTTGAAATAGCTTGGAAGCATATAAACAATATGTTGCTTGTTGTATCACCAACACGGGCGTCAATTTCAATACTCATATGCGATTATAATGTGAGGTAATTAGCCGGTCTGTCCATTTCACTATAACCATTTCAATTTGTCATAATAATTAACAAAAAAAAAACAATTACTCAAACATTTACATAAAAATCCATATCAAGAAGTCCTCACATTCAAAGGTTACTCGATATAAAAAAATCGAAGTTTTGCATATTACATAACTTTATAGGAGGCACCCCACGACACATTTTTCAAATAGCTGTTAAATCACTTTAAAACACCTTTACTTATACCAACAACAACATAATCCTCTTTTTTGTATATAACATTTGCAACAATATGTCATTTTTTCCCAAGCCAGCTAGGCTGTTCCTCCTTTTCTAGACAGCTTGGAGCAGAAAAGGAACACCTTTTACAAAGAAATAACCTGTTGAATACAACTAAATTAATAACCTAACTTTAACAACAAATAATAGGTTGAAGGACGATTGCAAGCAATTTCGATCAATTTGTAATCAGTCATTCTCATTAGTTATCACAAAATAAAGAAATTATCAAAAAAAATGTGTTCCTCAATCTGCTAAAATCTCAAAGCTAGAACGAATTTCCATAAAATCTCCAAGCCAGTTGGGATTTGCTGGGGAACACATTTTTATGAGGCAAAGCTCGTGTGGTACTCTTTTATATAACATGCATAATTCCAATTTTTGTTGTATATATCTATTTCTTATTGAGTTTTATAACTCAAAGCTTTTTGCAATCATGTGAAATTTATATTCCATAATTAACCGAAATCTAGACTGTGCATGTATTTTATTGGAGAATGATAACCTTTAGACATGCATTCAGAAATTATTGCAAACCAAGTTTGAGTTAAAAATCAATTAAGATGGGGATGCAAGGATAAACTTAGTGAACTGGGTGAATCAGTGTTTTGCCCTGATGACCGGTCACCCACCGTAGTAGGAAAGAAATCGGGTGAGCTTCCGCTTTTTTTTCAATAGAGTTGCGTGAGAATCAGTGTTGTCCTTGTTTCATATCAAACATACATGTATAAAACTAACTTTATGCTTTCCAACTCTTAGCAAATTGAAAATAAGTTCCAAGTTCCTCAAAACCGAGTACTATCAATATTTTCTTACAAATTTGTGCGCCAATGTTTAGCGCAATCGTCTGTGGTCACTTAGAAGTGAATATATCAAATTAAATATATATATTGGATAAGATTAATTATTAAATCTCAGAGATCGCATATCTTAGTCTTACCGACAACCATGAGTTCGGATTCCTTTGCCTGGGGTCTGTAGTATCGCCAGATGTCCATAGTAAAGAGAGTTGAGGAACTGTTGAACATAGAGGTCAGTGAACTCATCAATGCGGCCAATAGCACTGCCATCATTAGACCCTTGATACCTGGAAACATAATTATGTAACTATATCTATTTAAATGAAATAAATACTTTTTTTATATGAATTATGATATAGCATGTCATTGTAACTGGCGGTAGAATATTTTACAGTGCTATTTAATCATATTAGTGGGTCGAAAATTGTGTTTTTCTAACATATCAATGTTATAAGAAATACATTGGAAAACAGTTTTTTAGGAAATTAAAGCAAGAAAAAGCTTCCAATGTGACCAGGCCCTTAGAATCGTTAGCTATAATGCGCAAAATGTCCTTTTTAGTAATCACAAAATAATGTCCTTGTTGTACCTATGGGTAGAATTGAGTTAACCAAGTACGGATAAGCAATATTTGTGCATCCTTTAGGATTCCTACAGATTTCATTACAAATATCTGGATCAGCGCAAGCAACCACATCTGTAACGATATTATTATAAGCAATTCAATGCTACTAGTATTTATATTTAATATAAATCATAATACTTCATTGCTAAAATTGCGAAAAGAAAATGAGAATTTTGAAGCTTCAAATGAATATTTTTAAAAAAAGGAAATGATAACATGTTCTTGTTTAAAATCATAATAACCTGGAATCCCCACGGTTGGTATCCTTTGGAATACTAAGATCTCACTCACCTGGAAACAGAACCCGACTGACCATGCCAGGAATGACGAAAAAGAAGAAAGGTAGGATTTTGAGATACGCAGCCAATAAAACGCCTGCTTTGGCGTGGGTCACACTTTTGGCGGACATTGATCTCTGGACGCAAAGCTAGAGTTAAACAGTAAATGTGTATTCGAGGGCACTCAACGATTTATTTTTTCTTATATTCATCAAAATGTTTATTCTGAAGTTCCAAGCAAGGGACGCAGAAAAGCGATTGCAAGCAAATTTACAATCTCCTACAAGAATAAAGATTTGAAGAAATCAAATGTGTATGAGGTTATTCTTTCACAGATTTGTTAACAGAGACTAAATTTAGACACAGCTGCATCGGTTGATATATTTACAAACATAATCCTAGAGTAAAATAATCGTTTCGAAAAAAAACTTTGTTCTGTTCTGAAAAAGTTGCAAGCAAGGAAGAACTGCTACAAGAATAAACATTCACCCGAATAAATCGTTAAGTGCCCCTCTGTATTGCATTGATCCGTCATTTTTATAATAACATGTTTCTCTGGTTTTAGATTGAAAGATTATACGCATGCCAATCATTCGTTTTAAGTTTGCTTTTTGGGTTTTTATAGCATTCATTATAGAAAGCTTTAAAATAATAACTTTTTCAAGTATTTTTCTTTAAAACAATATCAATATGATGGCTACCTGGTCAGTACACCATACACTGATACACAGCACATTCAGTCCAATAAGCATGCCTGGCCAGGGGTATCCCCCATCGTCTATAGACCTAAATAGATTAAATGAATCTTCCGGCGGATATCCACAACTTCGGTTGCCATAGAGATCGTGATCCCGAATTGTATAGTTGGCGGCTGCGTTCATGTATTTAGTGCGTAGTTCTTGATAGCCACCGACTTCGCGTAGCCCTTAAATTGTTAAAAAATAAAGATATGAAAGATATATGTTTGATTTTGTCATATAGATTTAGGGATGGAGGGGCATTCGGTCTGTTATGTGTGTTTAGCATGTTTAGTTTGATTTGTAAGTTCCTATCCACATAATGATAAAATAAAATTGATGCTCTACTTTTTGTATCCATAAACTTTGCTTTATCCTTTATTTTAAATGATCACAGATTAATTTGATTGGAGAGCATTTTCTATATATTTCTATGTAGTTTTGTTATGAGTTACGCATTTTTATCAGGGAATGTCTTACCCATAATTGCTAAGATGAACGATCCAAAAATTAAAATAACAGTTTGAAGTGCATCCGTCCAAAGAACAGCAGTTAATCCACCTTTAAAATTTCCGTATAACAGTCATATTCAATAATTGTAAATATATTATTTGCATGACAACAATAATGAATATCTCAAATTAAATTGTTTTTCTCTCTTGACAAATTCTTAACTGTAAATTCGAAAACATATTCGAAGAACCTCATTCTTTTCATTATGATTTTCCGATTTTAAGATTAAATTATATTTACTATAAGCCGAATACTTTTGTTTTGCTAAACTAATTTAATCTCCACGTAAAAGCATACCTATCAGCGTGTAGATAACGGTAATTATCAGAATGAATAAAATCGATCCATAAAGATCCCAGTTGAAAACCACTGTAATGAACAATGCGCCTGAATAAATTTGACCCTGTTAAAAGAATAACAATTTGTTTATGACATATAAACTCCCATATAAACTAGTCTATTTATCTAGGAAATTGCTAAGAAATAGTTTTATTTCAATAAAGTAGACAAATAATAACTTTTATGAAAATAATTTCATTCCTGATGTTTGAATTCATTTCATCAATAAACCAATCAGGTTACTACTTACCGCGATACCAGAAATTATGGTTAGTAAAGTGAAAAGAACAGCCAGCCAAAGTCTAATTCTTTCTCCTCCAAAACGAAGTTTTAGATATTGTGGCATGGTGAAACACTAGAAATCAAAATTTCAAAATCCAAATTTCATGAAAAAAATATTGAATTGAGTGCAAACTCTTAAGATTTAAGTAAAATATGTTTATAGCTTTGGTCGTTTTAAGTGAATCACGATGGAAGAAACAGTAACAATTCTCTTATTTAAAAATAATATACAATAAATATAGTATATAATAAATACATCTAGATATCCTATGCACTAAGAACGTACTATCATGTAGGTTATTAATCAAATTAATAAATACTCTTTATATAAATATACATACCCCAGATGACCTATAGACGGGTAGAAATAGCCAACCCAACGCGATAAGCGTAAACATTGCCTGTAAAAAAAAAAGCAATTTCACATAAAATACTTATAATATAATTATCAAAAGGGTTGATTACTCGTTATGAAATTATAGTTACATTATGAAAATGATTTTATCGATCATTGAGTTTTCTTTTTGTACCAAAAGAAGCAAACACTGTTCAGGGCTCTAAACAGTGCTTATATGTCGTGGCACATAATGACGCCAGTCCATCTAAAATCTTAATTTGTCTCTTTGGCCAAACCTTTGGTGTTGATTTCGAGTTCATTTATTAATTCATGTATTTCTATGTTTACAGTGTAATTAAGCCTACCGTCCACTCGAACATGGCGACGGCAATTCCGGATGCAGCGCCCGACCCCGCCAGGCCAATGAACATGGGCGCGCCCACATTGGTGGCGAACGTCGAAGCGCCAGTCT
>LQRL01077741.1:1625-12423 GCA_001703475.1 Hydroides elegans | reverse complement strand
CTTGGCAACTCGTAGTATCTCGTTTCTGTCATTTTCGGAAGAACATATCATCTTGATAGCTCTAGGCCGAGTGTGAGTATCCTTTTTCTCACCGACGCGATAGATCCGCTTCGCATTTCCGATGATATCAGCAACTCCGAGAGATTCGCACAATTCGTTGACTAAAAACGTGTCTTCAACTTCAGATAATTCCGGCATGCCTCTGATCATCACATTCGATTTTCTTTTTTCAATCTCATCTGGCTCAGTAATCATCTCACTCATCTTTTTATTTAGTTTCGAGAGGTCCTCAGACATGGCTTCGCATTTATTAAGAGCCTGTTTCGCATCAGTTCCTATCACACTTGTGAGTTCAGCAGAAGCTACGTTTTTGCCCTCTTCCAGTTGAAGTACGCGCTTTTCGAGGTCCTTCATATTCTTTTCGAATTTCGATTCTTGTTTTTTCGTGAAATCGTCCATAGCCGCCTTGACCGCTTGCGCGACATACTTGTCGCAGGTGCCTCTGAACTTTTTGCAAGGTGGGCAAATCCAAGTGAGGTCTTGTGAATCTTGGAGCGCAGTATACATGGCTGGAGTTAAATTGAGACATTTGTCGCATTTCCATGTCTCCTCGCATAGTTCGCATAGAAGCAGTTTGTCATTCTCCTCGGCAAATGTCTTTAGACATTTGCAACATTGTACCGGTTCCATGAACTTCATTTGATTTCGCGCATTCGGATTGGTACTTTTATTTTTAGGCTCTGTGGTTGCTCGAGTACGTCTCCTTTCAGGGTTCTCTTTCGGGTATGACCCGGTATGTTTTCCGGTTACTTTGCCGTATTTCTTGACGTCGCAATCTTCACAGAGATCGAGGTCACCGAAACAAAGGGCCGCTCCCGGTTTGTTTTTACTTTCAACGGAGGAGAAGCGATATAAACATGGATATATGTCATAGGATATACTTTCTCATATTTAAGTGTCGACATAGGTTGCTATCTTGAAGTAATCACGATCTTTATTCAAATTAAGTCTTTATGACTTGAACAGAATTTTGAAAATCAAGTGACTCATATACTTTTTTCTAATAGCTGTTAAATCCTATTATTTGAGAGGATATAGATGATCTGTCGCGGTGTTGAACAGGCAAGAATACACCTAGAATATGCCAATACGGTTTGGCCCCCTACAACCTTACAATAACACCAGAGCAGCTCGAGCGTTTCACAAATTATGTACGAAATATTAATTTCGAATACTTGGCAAGTGCGTGGTGTATGAATGTCTCAACAACGGACCACCATATCTAATCAAGATCAAGATCTACAAACTGAAGTACATAGATTCAATAGAAAAGGTCCAGCGACGGGCAACTAAACAAATACCAGGCATGAAAGACCTGTCCTACGAAGAAAAACTGTGAAACTTAAGTAGCGATTCCAGAAGAATTCACTTTTTGGCCATTACATTCTGACTATATGTAAATTGAAGAATTTTCAAACATCATAAATAAATATAAATCCTCATCTAAATATGTTTCTAAACAATTTTGATTACCACAACTTTACTATTAATTGATATTCTTATTTTATACTAGAGTCTATTTTTAAGTTAAAAATCGAAAAGTGAAAATATGTTTTACACGTTTTAAATTAGCCATTTTCTACAAATTTCGAAATCCGTTTCCAAACCTAAAATAAATTGGATTTTGCCGATGTATTAAACCACAAAATAAAAGTAAATTTGGATTCCAATTATTAATTTGATAACATAAGATGATTAATAAATATATAATTTTTCATTTTAAATAAAGAAAACATATTTCAAATAAAGTTTTGTGTTGAAATCAGCTTGTAAAGTTTCCACACTTTAATGCTATATTTCTATTAAACGAAGTGGTGGCCAATGTTGGGCATATGTAGAAGATATGCGATGATGAGCTTCAATCCCATATAATTTAATTATTCGCACACCCATGCGCAACCGTGCGCAAAGCGTTTTTCTCTAAAAAATGGCTGATTTGTTTACGTTATTCTTGGCGATAATCAATGATTCCTGGTTCGTCCGTGTTGACGCCATTTTGCATTTATTGTGATATCTTCAGTTGATTTAATCGTAAATTAGTACAAATTACACTGTTGGTTGACTTGTTAAGTATATTGTTCAAATATAGTCACATTTATTAGGCCCCAACCCAAAAGTTGGGGGCCTACAGAGTTGGGGTGTCCGTCCGTCCGTCTGTCTGTCCGTCCGTCCGTCATCGCTTTCTTGTACGGGCTACAACTTTTGAATGGAAGGTCATAGAGACTTGGTTATAGGCTCAAATGAAAGGTCTTGGTCCGTACACCCTACCGGAAGTAGTCAAATTGACAAAAATAGCCCAAAATAGCGGTTTTTCAAGACTTGAGCTTGTACGGGCTAGAACTTTTGAACGGAAGGTCATAGAGACTTGGTTATAGGCTCAAATGTAAGGTCTTGGTCCGTAGATGTGCCTTTTGACCATTTCGGTCAAAAACACCCTACCGGAAGTGGTCAAATTGGCCAAAATAGTCAAAAATAGCGGTTTTTCAAGACTTGAGCTTGTACGGGCTAGAACATTTGAACGGAAGGTCATAGAGACTTGGTTATAGGCTCAAATGAAAGGTCTTGGTCCGTAGATGTGCCTTTTGACCATTTCGGTAAAAAAAAAACCCGACCGGAAGTGGTCAAATTGGCCAAAATAGCCCAAAATAGCGGTTTTTCAAGACTTGAGCTTGTACGGGCTAGTTCATTTTATGAATAGATGACGAAATTGAAATATATTGATTTCCATATGCAACCTGTCAGAAACATTTTATCAATATTCCAGATTAAAATGCCCAGAACTTCCTTAATATTTGACTCAGAACAAAAATAAAGACAGTTCTGTTCTAGTTAGGAAAAGGGCTTTCTATCGATACCGACTATGATATGATTGTATAACATTTAAGAAATTGTCTGGAATCGCTAACTTAAGCTCTTCAAAATTATAAAGAATGTATACGACCCTACCGTGAGCGATTTCGAAAAAATAAAGCGTGCTTTTGAACAAACATACATTCTTTGAGGGCACAACAAGATGATTCTCCACCGAAATTTCAGATCAAACATGAGAAGAAACAGTTAAGTTTTATTCGCAGAAATATTCAAACATGGAACGAACTACCATCCAACATCGTAAATGCACCAAGTGTAAATATCTTCAAAAACAGATTGGATCGCTTCTGGACCAACAAAGAATTTCTCTACAACTACTAAGCCGATAGATAAAACACATACAATATGATGGAAAACTGGCCAAAGAGGCGAGAGCCAATGGCCAGACACTGACTACTACTACATGTACTGCTACTATACGAAATATTCAATACCTCTTCGAATCGTGAATTATATTTATGAAATTCCTAAGCTTGTATAAACCAGAGCTATTGAAATGAGAGTCATAGAGATAGGTTATCGGATTAAATTAAACGTCAGTGCGTTAATATAGCTTTCTTATTGTTTTGACTGAATTGGACCCATTCATCCTGTAAAACCTGCGAATTCTTGAGATACATGACCTTGTACGACAACAAATTATTAACAATTGGCCTTAAAGTGTTTGTAGTAGGCTCACAAAACAGGGTTTCATATCTAAAAGTGCTGTTGATAGTGTGAATCAGAAATGATACGCGTAGGTAAAAACATTTTTTGCGAAAATTGTATTTTGACATCAGGGGTAATTTTCGACCTTTTCTACTCTTGGAGCAGAAACTTATGAAATTGCAATTTGTACATGGTGATGTATTTGAATATCGAAAATAAACATTTAATATGTTTCATTTCAGGACTATGAAGAACCAGAGACATCTTCAAAACCTGAAAAACAATCGGATGACTATGACGAGAAAATTGTAAGCAATTTTTCAACCATGTAATATAATTATGATACATCATTTTGACGTTGCATAATCATCAACAATCAATATTTTTATAAATTATTGGTTCCCAGAATTTTTGCACGCTTTAACTATGTGTTATTACATTTGCATTTATTTAAGTTTTATCCCTTTTGTTATTATTTTATTCTTTTTCACTTTTTTTCTAGAGTGCAGACAGATCCAACCGGTTTGGCTACCTGCTCAAACAAACCGAGCTGTTTTCCCATTTCATGGCGACCGGCGGGAAGAAAAATTCGGGGCCTACCAGCCCTCTTAAAATGAGAGGGCCAAAAACAGGAGTACGAAAACTATCAGAAAAGGCAAAGACAATGGAGGCTGGTTCCGCTGCAGAGTAGGTTTCAATTGCATGGATTTTTCCATTCCAGACGGTTAATATGCCTTTAAAATTTTCTAGCCATTAAAAAAAACGTTACAGCACGTGGTCTACCGCTCGTTAGATTTAATAGTTATTTTCACCACAGAGTACATTGTAAAATTATATCGACAAAAACGGGTTTCTACGTGAAAGATGATTAGATCTGGAAGAGTTTGGGCCATTCTCGACGATCAAAATAATAAGTTTACAATTAATGTTTCACATGAGATTCCAAATCCATTTTTTTGCAGTCACCGTCATCGGCGCACAGAACAAGAGGAAGATGAGGAATTACTCTCAGAAAGTAAAAAATCTCAACAGACGGTGGTTCGATTTGACGAATCGCCATATTGTAAGTTGATAACGCATTAAACTATTGCCATGTATATATTAACATGTATTTCTCATCTAGTTGTAACCAGTTTTGTTTGCATATAAATCTTAAGTTAAATAATTAATGCACTATACCGTAGCTTTGTCTTCTTTAAAATGTTCATCCTCCTTTCCATCAAATCCAGAAACAATTGCTGGTTAAAATAATTATGTTCAATGTTGGATGATTTAATTTTGAAGATATTAAGAGTGGAGAGATGAGGGATTATCAGATCCGAGGTCTTAACTGGATGATCTCACTGTACGAGCACGGTATCAATGGCATCCTCGCCGATGAAATGGTAAGTTTAGGGCCGTGTATAAAAAACAAACGTTCTTCAATAGCATATACAGTATGAGAAAAACAAATTGTTCAAAGTGCTATGTTCATAATTTTGTATGCCATAGATGCCATGTCAGGATCTCAACAACAAAAAGGCGGCGAGTACCAATTTTAAGCGACAGCATTAATACTCATATTTAAGTGGTGCGGGATGTTTGCTGAGGGCTGTAGTTTCCATATTTTGTTGGCATTGTTACATTCAAAGAATGATTAATCTTTCAAATGTATAACTGATTAATATCGACGTGCGCTGCATATATGCTCCAACCGGATACACTTCTTGTTCATAAGTTTTGTTTTTCGAAATAGCCGTTGAAGTTATGGTTTCTTGTCAAACAAAGAATAATTATGAAATCAAATTATATGAATCATTGTGCATTATTAAATCGCCGTTCACAATTAGGTCGTTCATCTTTTGACAGGGTCTCGGCAAAACGCTTCAAACGATCTCGATTCTCGGCTACATGAAGCACTACAGAAACATCCCATCACCCCATCTAGTCATCGCCCCCAAGTCTACGCTACAAAATTGGATGAACGAATTCAAAAAGTGGTGTCCCTCTATAAAGGCCGTGTGCCTCATTGGAAATCAAGAGGAAAGGGTAAGTGCTTGCAGGGTTTGAAAAAAAAACAATTATATTAATTGCATAATGTCTCAACTGGAATTTTCAGCATATGTAATTCAACCATGAAATTAAAAGTGAGCATATAGACAAAGCTTCTTAAATACCATGGTGTTGTAAATTAATGCTAATCAAGGTTTACTTGATTAATATTCTTTAATACACTTGCTTTAATGTCCGATAATATTTGTACTTTAGTACTGAACAGTTAGTTTTGAGTTTTGTGTTTTTAATACCAGAATCACTATTCTGGTATTTCTTGGACCTTTTCGCAAATATCAAATATTTGAGCCAAAAAGACATGTAAACATGGCCAAGAACAGTATTTTTAGAAATAAAAAGCGTTCTATCCCCTTTTTTGTTTTCGCTATGGTATGCACTCATATAGGGGTTTCCTAATTGGAAATGGTGTACGTGATATACATGTATATAGTTGCACTCATATATGTCATCAAAGGTTAATAAGTCTTTCAATTGCCAATGTAAGATGTTAAATAACAAATTAAATGCGGTACTCATATAAATAACCATTTTAATCGTGTTAATGCCAAATACCTTACCACTTATAATAAACCTTGCAGTTTTATTACCGAATGTTTAGAACAAGAACAGATCATAACAGTAATTCATTATTAAAATGAATACACACACAAATAGGAATACTATTTTGCATTAATCTCATTTGAACAAACTTTAAATCAACATCGTAATTCGAATTAAATTGCTCTTCTGCTACGCCCTCTCTCTCTCTCTCTCTCTCTCTCTCTCCCTCTCCCTTTTTCTTTCTCTCTGATTCTCTCGCTGTCTCTCCCTTGCTCTCTCTCTCTCTCTCTCTCTCTCTCTCTCTCTCTCATTGTCTCATTCTTTTCTCGCCATATTGATGAATTTCGGAACTGCGTCGTCGGTTGGAATAGTTTGGGTAATATTATATAGCCTAGTTGTATCCACCATTAATGCTTTGGAAACCATCCATTCTTATTCATTCATTCGTCTTTCTGAAACAAACGTCGAAATGGCATTTTAATTTGTCTGTTTTAAAATGATGATGGATGATATTTTGTGAAGGATATTAAACATGACCACAACGGATAAATGTATACAAACGCTATTTTATCAGAGCGTTTAAAGCGTAAAATTTTAATTGAATTAAATGCCAGAGTTATTGAAAACAATTATCAAATTAAATTAAAAGTAAATGCATCATAATAATATTTTGGCGTTAGAAGCATTATTGTCAAACAACGTGTTATTTACATTTTCATACAATGTACTTTTACATTCTTATACAGAATTAATAAGACCTGTTTGTGTATATGCTGGGAAAACATACCTTTTTAAAGTTTCTCCATATCTTTATCCATTTTTTAAAGTGTTAAACATAGTATTGTATATTTAATATAAGCGAATAAAAACGAGTGAGTTGATTGCTTCATATAAAAACAACGAACTAAATTCCCCCAATAAACTGCTTGGCATGCAAAAATTAGCTGCATAGACAAAACACACAAAGCGTTGCGAAAGAGCTGCTGTTTGTTTTTGGTGTCTAAGCAAGTATATGGTCAATGGATGATTCATATGTATTTCCAATGCAGTGCAGTGATAAGATGCAAGGACGGTTGTTTTTATTAAACGGCTCTACAGAGACATGTATAAACTGTTAAGATCTCAATTCAACGACAAATAAAAATAAAGGGCAGTTATTCTGGTATTGTTTAAAGGCTGATCGGCTTGTTTTCGGTTTTGTAACTAAGGGACCAATAATATATATAACAAATAGACCTATATATATGTTATAAATAAATGAATTCATTTACAAAGTAAAATATCCCACATTATTGATTAGGTACATACTATTATTTTCTAGCATAAATTACTATTCGCATCGAAGTGCCTCATGTGGCCTGGCCGCTTTAGTTTTAAATTCATTTCAAATTCAAGTATTGGTCGTGGATAGCTGTCACATCATACATAACACACACGTCTGTCCTTTTCGACCAAGTCTGCATATATCTCCTTGGCACAGACGGCGGCTCGAATCCTCCCATTTGAAAACAGGAAGACAATACTGACTTATCACAGTGCAATGGAAACGCGACGACAATCGTGTCAGGGCGACCAATATTTCGCAAAGTGGAGCAAGAAGCCTTCAACTGACTCTTCTACAACGCTCACCTGTTTCGCTCTGCAAGAAATGGTAATAAATAAACTTGATATATCAAATCATCTTTGTTGCATATATGAAGATTTCTTATGGTTATTAAAATATCCATGTTGAAATCGAAGATGATTGAGTAGTTTAGTTGGTGCTAATTCACCTTATTAAACTCGCAATGGCTAAATCCCACTGGTATACATGTATGTAAAACTACAACTCAACTTTTCTAATCGTCTCAAACAACAACCCTACATGTACAACTAAATATATTTTACGATAATATATTTTATAAACTTGAAAATATGCTTATATATTTCCAATAGTTTTTTTTAACCTGATTGTTACAAGAAGAAATCTAAATTTGATTAATCAAACTTAAAACATTAAAGAAACTAGAAGGTCAGTGACCTTGGATCCCCCGTGAAATTCAACGATTCGTATATGCAGGATGGTCAGTTTTAACTAAAATTAACCTTGGAAATAACGAATTATTTTGCGAATAAACAAGATCATGTGATGAAAGAAAAACAGAGTAACATCTTGCATCATCACTCACTTCTTTCTGAAGACATCTCTTGAACTGACGAGACCAGTTGGCAAAAGTATCCTCAATTTATAAATTAAAGAAAATATGCTTTTATAAGCACGAGCTCACATATCACATCCAAAATGCTTTTGAGAGGCAACTGACACGGCCAGTGAAGCAAAAAGATAATTCTATTACATTAAATTATGCTTCTATAAGCACATTCCAGATACTTTTGAGACGCAGCTGACAAGGCCAGTAAAACAAATATATCATTTAACTTACATAGCAAATATGCTTATATAAGCTCGATTACTTTTGTAAGCCGATTCCCAATGCACCAGGCTCCCCAGAAAGGTGTTAACACATCTCTATTAATTTGCTGATTAATATGCTGATATAAGCATGATTGCTTAAAAATATGCTTATATAAGCATGATTGCTTATAAAATCACACGCAAAATGTTTTTGGAGGGCAGCTGACGAGACAAGTGAAGTAAAAATATTAAATATCATTTCACATATCTAAAAAATGCTTTTCTTATATAAGCATGTTTGCTTATAAAAGCACATACCACGTACTTAAATGATAATATCTTATATCATCACCCACATTCCCTCATCTGAATATGAACTTTTCGCTACTTTTTAAAGTGTTCCAAAATCGACCATTTTTAACCGATCGAGATGACACCATGACGAGGCACGACTTCAGACCTTGGTTTATATGTGTTTTAAATTAAAAATCTCTCGCTCAATTCCTTCATACCAAACTCGCGTGCACAAAGTACTTAACATCGGGTGAAAATGTTAAAATCGACAATTTTTCAAGTGTTCCAGAATCGACAATTTTCAACCGATCAAGATAAATACTTGACGAGGCACGACTTCAGACCTTGGTTTAGACGTGTATAAAATTTGAAAGGTATAGCTCAATTGCTTCAGACCAAACTCGCCTGCACAAAGTACCCCACATCAAACGGGACAGACGGACAAGTTCAACCCTATATCCCCTCGTTTTCACGGGGGATAAATATTAATTATCCATTCTGGTCCATTGCATTTCTGACTGACCTCGATTTGTTCATCTTATCACCAATATAGACCAAAGACACGGCATGACCGCGTAGGTACAGGTGTTTCTCGACTGCCTGCATGGCGTCCGCATCCGACCGGAAATTCATGTAGGCATACCTGATGAGCAAATAAAGCGTCATATTTATGTTTTTGTACACAGTTTGAGAAGAATTCTATACGCTTTTTAATAGTGGTAGACTATATCTATATTTTCTCATATTTAATTATGAACAGTTCTGTCACTCAAAATCTCAAGTACATATTCATATTTATCGCTCACCCTTTGTCAGGCGCCAACCGCACGTACAGGGCGTCGGGGAATAGATTGCGAAGTTCATCTTCCGTCGTCCTTTCATCGAAGCCACTGCATACTACTGACCGCACTATAACGTTAATGTTGGAATTAAGTGTGTCGTCTAAAGACGTTCTATGATTCTATAGACGTCCTCCGTACCTTACAATCGTGTCCTCCGTACTACTATATTTCTCTTCAATGTATAAGTAAGCATTACAAAACACTATATCTACTCAATATGTACTTTGAGTACTGATGAGAATAATATATGAGAATAATATGTATATACCTTTAGCTCTGATACCGATAAAACCCAATTTTGCTTTTTCTCCGTTGATTTTGACTTCGACATCCTCTTCAATAAGCCTTTCCATATCTTGCATCGTCTTGAAAAACACGTGTGCTTCTCTACAATCACGCTTATTGCCCAGTAATCGAATAGTTTGAGCCTCAGGAAATGCTGCTTTGATATCGCTATGCGTAAATGACATATCGAGTAGTTCATCGGCCGTAGATATATATAAGGCACGTAGATTTCTTTCTGAAAAAAAAAATAAGCCTGAATAATACATGGTAAGATGTATATGCGAAAATATCAACATGATAAATAAATAGAGATTGTGCCACATACATCACAGCTGAGCGATATAAGGGTTTTGCCTACGATTTTTTTTTTCATGATATTGAGTAAATAACCAATCACACGCGCTCGATTGAGTGATATTTTTAGATGATCGATTTTTAATCATAAATGGTAAATAACTAAACAGCGTTACCTACGTTCTGCTTTAGAACCGATGTAATTTAGGAATAGTCGCTCTTTCCCAAGCAATAATTCTTGGTCACTCTCTACCAAGTCAATGACGTCTTTCTCTTTGTTAAAATACAGGTATGCATGTCTGGAGAGAAGTAAAAATATAACTTTTTGGTCATACAGATAATAAATTATTTTAACTGAATGCAAAAGATCATTGTATAAACTGATAATGAAATAAGATAAATGACGAACAGTGGTGTCTTCAATTTCGTGGCGCGAGGAATGTCGATTACCTTTCGTTTTGTTTATTTGACCAATTATTATTAATCCAATCTCCATAATTTAATATATGAAAATATT
>LQRL01077723.1:0-13480 GCA_001703475.1 Hydroides elegans | reverse complement strand
TGTTTTTGACCGAAATGGTCAAAAGGCACATCTACGGACCAAGACCTTTCATTTCAGCCTGTAACCAAGTCTCTATGACCTTCCGTTCAAAAGTTCTAGCTCGTACAAGCTCAAGTCTTGAAAAACCGCTATTTTGGCTATTTTGGTCAATTTGACAACTTCCGGTCGGGTGTTTTTGACCGAAATGGTCAAAAGGCACATCTACGGACCAAGACCTTTCATTTGAGCCTATAACCAAGTCTCTATGACCTTCCGTTCAAAAGTTCTAGCCCGTACAAAAAAGTATGACGGACAGACGGACAGACAGACAGACGGACAGACGGACGGACACCCCAAACCTATAGGCCCCCAACCTTTTGGGTTGGGGCCTAAAAAGATACCTGTGATAAAAAAGTTTGCCCAAGGCATGCATGGAATTCCTAGTTGAGTATGAGAAACATTGCCGGTATAAACGTTTCTAGTTGCATTTGGAAGGGAAGCTGAATTTTCACACGATCCAGGCTCAAATGCTTGACAAAAATCATGATTTTATTTTGCAGTACGTTCTTTGAATATGGTAACATCTTTTAAAATTGAAATTTGAATTATAGCCTAGCGTAATAATATGATTCTTAATTTATTTCTAATTTATTCTTAGGGTACAATCAACTTCTAATTAATACATTTTAATGTCAAAAACATAATTATAGGGAGATTAAAAGTAATCATTTAATTGCATTCGTTGAAAGAAAAATGTTCATATTAAATGAATTACGAAATAATGCTCGGAATTTTGTAATTCTCTCTGCATTATGTGAGTGTGTTTGTTTTACAAAAATGAATTTGAAACAGTGAATATCTAAATTAACGATTTGTGCAAATAGTTTAATGTGTGTCTTAACATCAATATTAATTATCATAACATGTTGGAAATTTCAAATATAAAGAAATACAATAGAATATACTTAGATGCAATATATAATGATTTTAATTAATTGATATCAATCAAAACTTGAGAAATATCTGAAAGATATAAAATATAATATTGGATATAAACTCTAAAAGCATGCACATAAATAAAATATTTATACGAAATATATCATTCAGAGCCTATCATGTGACATCATTTGCAATTAGACGGACATTGTATATGCATTCATTCTCTGTTTTTATCATTCTTAATCAAAGTGTCAATAACACCATGTGTTCCGCTTATTGATGATGTAGTTCCAATATATTTATTTATAGTTGAATATATCATACCTAATTGTTGGATTTCATTATGAGCTATATATTTCCACACTTTTAATTGTTGATTTAATGCATACACATACCGGCTTCACATCTGACTCCCTTGTATCCTGGTGCACATTGACACTCATAGTCACGATAACCTAGGTCAGTGCACGATCCTCCGTGCACGCACGGATTCGGCACGCAGTCGTCATAGTCAATTTCTAACAACAAAGGAAAATATCGTTGACTCAAGGATAACGTTAGTTGATATTTATTCAGGTTATAATGTGTCATAGTGACCAGTACTGCACGGATATGACACGCAGTTGTCATAGTCAATTTCTTAAACCAAAGGAAAATTTCGTGGACACAGGAATCACGTTAGTTGCTATTTATTTAAATTATAATGTGTCATAATGACCGACACTGCACGGATTTGACAAGCAATTGTCATAGTCAATTTCTAAAAGCAAAGGAAAATGTCGTTGACTCAAATATCACGTTTGCTGCTATTTATTTAAGGTTTAATTTGTTATAGTGACCGACACTGAAGGAATTCGACAGGCAGTCGTCATAGTCCATTTCTTAAACCAAAGGAAAATTTCGTAGACGCATGGATCACGTTAGTTGTTATTAATCAGACTATAATGTGTCATAGTGACCGACACTGCACAGATTCGACACGCAAATGTCATAGTCAATCTCTTAACCAAAGGACACATTTCGTAGACACAGGGATTACGTTTGTTGCTATTTATTATAATCATAATTTGACATAGTGACCGACACTGCACAGATGTGGCATGCAGTCGTCATAGTCAATTTCTGAGACCAAATTCAAATGAGTCTTTGACTAAGAATTAAGTGTGTTGCCAGCTGTTTATAGACCAATGGGTCACCGGTACCGAGGCCACAAGGTTTAATCAAAGCTTCTGATGTATTCTAGTCGACCATTAATATGTACATTTATGAAAAACCAATGCATCGTTTGTAAACGTACTGGTTGTCATGCTGTTATCACGAAACCGTAGAGACGGTTCTCTAATTATTCAACTCAACCCTTGTGCACCACCTGTTATAATTTTATAAGTAATTTTGCATCTAATATAGTATATAATAGTATAGTATATAGTAGTAGTAAATATAGAATATAATGACAAAAAATTAGATTACCTGGACATTCCTCTATGTCGCATTCCTCTTCCTCAAGCTCACCGTCAATTATCACAAAGCACCAAACATAGGGTTGACCGGCATTTCTAGAACATTATAGAACATTCTAGAATATTCTAGAATATTTTAGAACATTCTAGAACATACTTGAACATTATTAGTTGGTTGTATTTGAAACTGGAATGAGTTTTGGATTTATGCGTATTATTTACATAAAACGTTCCAAGAGTTGTTCAACAAAGCAGAGAGATACGTTTTAGGAAATAACATGTTCGCCTAATTCAATAAGATCCTTTCATATCAAGGTTTTAATCATAATTATTAATTAATTAACTAATCATTTGTTATATCTTTCGTTTACAAACACCGAGCAGAAGGGGGTATGAACAAAATTGACGTTCACTATGCAACCTATTACGTTTTTCTGTTGGTTAAAGTAATAATATGTAGAATAATAAGTAGATAATAAACTTTGAAAACAAATAATGTTTGGGTTCTAGATATTGGGTGCGTTTCTTTTTGTTCAGAACTTTAAGCACTTTAAGACCTTTAAGAAACTTAAGACAAATGGCGTTTCTTTTTGTTCAGAACTTTTAGAAGTTTACGAAATTTCAGACAAAGTGTAAGACAACTCTCAGTTGTCTTAAATTTCTTAATTTAGTCACGTGACGCAATGTTTTGATTTTTGGTTTTGTTTACTTTTCTCATTTTGTGTTTTGTTATTTATAAATGGTGATTTTGTAACATTGTATACTCCGAATAATAATTTTTAAAAAATTATAATTGTTTGAACACTATTTTGTACAAAAAATGTCGAAAAAACGATGGGCTAACCTTGACCTTTAATATTCAGAACTTTCAGGAACAATACGTTTCTTTTTACACTATGTCTGAAGTTTCTTAAGTTTCTTAAAGTTCTTAAGGTTCTGAAACTTCTGAACAAAAAGAAACGCACCCATTGAATTAGATTAAGACATAGAGTGGCATGGCTTCAAAAAAAACATTTTCAAAGCATATATTTTTTTTAATTCGCTAAGCTATATTCCCAAGAATTCTCCAAATTTTAGTGGCTGCCTTTAATTTGCATAATATAAATCAATGAAAGCATTTAAACGGATTGGCAGACATTGTAGCATTAGCGCGAATCAACATTGTAAAAATAATGTGACTTTGCTGTCGTGGAAACGTGTTATATTTATTGATTAAATAAATATATTTGATAGCTAGTTAACAAGAATATCTTTAAACAAATCTTCGGAATTTGACTATTTTACGCTAGCGACGACGAAAAATGTCGCACAGTCATTTAATGGCAATTTTCGTTTAGTTTAATACATATTGCGATATGGTTCTTAAAATCATGTGACTGTGACTTTTATTTTAACAATCAGTTGATTCAATTTTACCTAAGGATAGAAGATATATATGTTTTAAGAACATCGTTTTGATATACATAGTTTTTACAAGTACTTGCCATATATGTTTTCCATGATTGTCTGATTGCAAGGCTTGTATTTATTCTTCTATGATAAAGTACGTCAATGAAAACAGTTCTTACAAAAGCATGTGGTATTGTGCAGATTGTCAGAGATCCTCGCCCGATTTAATTAACTTCGAATAAAAATTTATATATTAATGGTCACGACAGAAAAAGATATAGTTCAACAGCTAACCTGCATTTATTTTCAAGTTCGCTAAAACTGCTGTCTGGGAAAAGATACAAGTCGTATAGATATAGTTCACTAGTCAAATGCACAGGCAGCTCATCCCATCTCAAACACCTTTGGCCCGAGGCAGATCTTCTTTTATTGCCATAATAAGGGATGCCCCTTCTTTTACAATCATCTATCCAATAATAATAATAATGAGATTGTATGAATATATAAGTCATGTATTAGATTACTCATACAGCTTTTGCGATCAAATATACGCAGCTATAATTTATAATGAAAGTTGTTTTTTCACGTGTCTATTTCTTTAAGCGCATATGTGCATTCATTGCTGTAAAGAAATTAGCAGAAAATTAATTCGGATATAAATCGATCAAATATATTAATTAGATGCAAATTACACTGCAAAACAAGCATGCTTAATTGAAAAATAATTTATTTAGATAAGTTACATACTAGGCGTGTATTCGGTTGAAGAAGAAATGTCATTCGTCGTAGAAAAATAAGTTGTTTCCTGGTCTGCAAATGAAGTATTGTATATTAAGCACATATTTACTGAATATGGAAAAAATACGTTGCTACAATCCTTTTGTTGAGAAAAAAACACCTTGTTTTCAAACTATTTTTTATCTAAAAATCTAATTATTTTATATAAGATCGTTTTTGTTAGTCTTTTTTGGCGAAAAAAAGTATATAACAAAGATATTGAATTTATCTTTTTGTGACATGTGCTTTATTTTCATTCATGTGCAATTTTTCAAAATATTATGCATGTTCGGTAAAAATATTTTCTTTAAAACATTCGTTCCTAACATTGTAAGGATGCATCACTAAAAAACTACTTAAAAGCTAGGACAATCATTGCAATTTATTATCTCATAGTTTATAATGAACCCAGAGATTTTCGTGTTCATATTAATTTTACCATTGTGTAATGCAACTTAATTTTTGCAGCAAAATAATTCTTGATTGAACTGTTTCTTTTTCTTGCTTAAACCTGTTAAAATGAAGCAAAAGTCTTGATTTATTTTGTCATATGGATTTGTTTCATATGGAAGCGGTTTTATTTAACTGGCGGTTTTCAAATATACGGCCAATCATAAGGGCCCAATGTGGCCAAGCCCATTTTATACACACACGATTATGGAGATATTTTCGTCGTAACCGCGTACCAGTTGATTTAACGACGCCAAAATTATGTGCGTCCGTTGCGGCTGTTTGACCGTAGAGGTAAAAAGCACCCATTATTTACGCCCATTGAATTGTTGTTAACTTCGGCATTTTGAAATTCAAATGTCGTGCTTTCTCTAAACATTTATGGCCGGTCCCAAAGGTCGAGATCGAATCCGAGATTATGTTGGGTATTTGGTCTACTCCGCGATTGCAATATCTAAGCTTAATCCTAGATTGCTTAAATAATCTAAGATTAATTCGCGATTATTTTTCAGTTTCAGACCGTTCGATCAGCTTTAGATATTGGAATCCAGGACTAATCTAAGATTGATTCTTGTGCCTTATGATAATAGGGCCTACGAATAGTACACTGATAATAGTTTGGCATTTGATCTATTTGTATGTTTATATTGAATAATGTATCTTAATGTATCATTGCATGGCATGTTTGACCTTTGTTTTTATATTTGATTGACATTATCAATGTACTGGCGTATTGCTATAGAAGGGTTGGTAGTCTGCGATTCAAATCTACTTTGAAGTGTCGAAGTATCTTAACCTATGCGATAACAAGCAATCAAACGATCATATAGGCATGGATACTAGACTATGATTTTATGTTTTGTTTACCAGATAATTATGTAGGCTATGTTTATTATTCTATCAGGAAATAAACAAACTGGATTCTATAACACCCCAAAGCTATAGGTCTGACCATATACATGTACATTGTCATTAACTTAACATCAAATTTTGGACAACATTCATTTTTGCCACATTTTCTCTTGATTGTAGGAATATTATACTTCAATATGTACTTAATGATGTACGTTATAGTTATGAATGAAAAATTGAGCAATTCCGTTAGAAAGTCCAACATTTACAAATAATACCCGACTTAATCCTGGTACACCCCAAGATTACATTTTCAGCCTTGGATCGATAGTAATCCATAGGTCTGAAACCCGAAAATTTTGCAATCTTAGATTAATCCCCGATTACGTGTAATCTCGGGAGTTATCGCGAGTTATCTCCCGGGCGGTCTCCCGAGGGGCAATGATTTTCTCGTATTTTCCTGAAAGCATGAAGTATTATTTTTATTATATGCTTTTTTGTGTTTGTATTGTTAGCATGGGCTTATAAATAAGGTGCAGCGTAATATTTAAAACCTTAACATATTTCATTTCGGTACTTTAAATGTCAATCAGCATGCCACCCGGGAGGGTAACGCTAAGAACAAAAATGACGCAATAAATGCAACAGCATATGCAAATTAGCATTGTGGCCTAATTATTGCGTCACCGGGAAAATACGGCTTTTGGAAAGACCGGTGGCTCGCCTTATGTTTTCTTTATAAAAACAACGTCAAGCATGTAATAATGTATTGTATATATTAACGCAAAGACACAGTAGACGTATATTCACAATGGTTAAGGGTGAAGATCGAGGACTGCATTGATTGGTGGCAATAGAGTCGCGAAAACTCATACCATAGATGTCTTGATTAGAATCTCGACGGGGTTGGAAGGCCACATTCAAAATTTTTGCAATGATTCTTAACCATCGTATCCCCCCATGTTATCCGGTGCGGGACTTTTGAGGGGATTTGTATTAGCGTTAATGATTTACGTGATTGGCTTGTGCTTCTATCTCTCATCTCAGTTTCAGTTGATAAAGCATCTGTTGTTGTCAATACGTCCTGTGTCTGTTCTCTGTTACTGGTTTCATTATCTGGAAGATGAGATTTTTAGCATAGAAAGTGATACAAGTATTAATATCTAAAAAGTCTGTTTATTCACACAACAATTAATATTCATTTAAAATATATTGTTATAGAATTCTATTATAAATAAAATAACCATAAAAGTAGTCACAACAATTGTGCAACATATTATCTTTTCGAGGTTTCTCAATAGGTGCTTTTTGGTAATAATTCATATTATTGCTTTACCCTTAAAATATTGTAATGTTCTGATAGCGTAATAAATAGTCACCTTTATTTTGAGCAATGACTAAGATTAGCATTGTTGTTCCAAACAACACCAATACCACCGAAATTGTAGTGAATATAACCCATTTCGTGGCCGCCATTTTTGCTAAATATTGCTTATTATTGCTTATAATTCTAAATAATGTATCAATTAAATCAAAATATTCCTCTCTATTTAACCTTGCTTACACTCATCCTCCATAATATAACCTTAGATACAAAATGATTATTCATATGTTGGTATAATTCCTTTTTTTTTTGTTTTGTTCGGTATGATTCTGTTTTTGTTTTGTTTCGTTCGGTATGATTCGGTTTTTGTGTGCTATGTCAGTATTTATGAATATTCATAAAAAATAGTTTCAATTGATTGAACATTATTGTCATAATTATGTGTGACATTAGGTTCAACATTTTAGATTTGAATCACAGTTTTATGTACAGTCCAATGATATTCACTGTCAGCTAGTATTTTCAATCAACTATATTTTCCTATCATTCTCTATACTTCATTTGCATGGTTTACCACCAAAAGATTATTGGTATTTCACGATGTATAATAGTTGGTCGGCACAATTTAACAAATTACTTTTGATGCTTAGGAAAAATAAGTGATGATTAAAATAAACATATCAATAGACTATTATACCTAATGAACTTTATGTTCTGCCTCATCAGGGTTAAATCAGTGCGCTTTAAGTAGTGTTTCCTCTAACGTACGTCTAACGTACGTCAGACGTACGTCAGACGGATCGCTGTGTTTCCATAATCCGTCTCGCATCCGTTTCGCATCCGTCAAATTGACCTTTAAGCTTTTTGGTCATACGATTTGAGAATTATAATTGTGTTAGCTGACAACGTAATAAAGAAATATATATCAATAATCGAAATAATTAAATTAAATAAACTATGTAATATTTCTCGGCATTAACATGTTGTAGTCATGTTAAAATAATGAATTGAATAAATATGAAAATCATATTCAGAATATTACCATAATTTTAATGGTTAGGAAAATAAACAGATAATAAGAAAGATAACAGTGGTTGATTAGAAAAATAGTAATATAATCATATAATCTCTATATCTTAATTTGATATTTAACAAAAAACGTGGAGACGGGTTCATCGAGCTTTTAATAATATTTGTTTATAAGATACCATTTTTTACATTAACCATCCGTCAAAATGACGGGCAGCTTGTTTCCATACATCCGTTGCGTATCCGTTCCGTCTGCAGTCCGTTTATTTTACGGAGCGGGTTGCGTAAAAAAACGGACTGCAGACGGAACGGATACCTAACGGATGCATGGAAACACTCTAAAGAAAAATAGTGGGAGCGAAAGCTATCCGTTTGCTTCGCAGCTGACGTGCAGCGATTCTACGTTTAGAGGAAACACCACTTTATATTCATGCACATATTACGATATTATTGGTGCTATCCGATGGTTGCACTATTAATCAATGTTATTTTGTGTTTTCCTAATGGGATATTTCTTAGTAATATTTTGTGCACATTGTTGATGCGGATTGCTGCCACACTAATTATCACCCAAGTGTAAGATATAATAATTAAATATCCTTTGCTACAGGATGATTAGATTCCAGAAAAATCCTTAATTGATTCTGAATAATTTAGCAACACTTATGTGTGATAGAAACCGAGTCCAATATTATACATGAACATCATTATTATGAATCAAAATGAAAGAATCAATACATAAATAAAAGGTACAAAATACGATATCTAAATATATATGTATATACACAGAAATCTCTTGTTTTTTTTTCAAAATTGATAATAAGAGACACTTTGATCCTCTAACTGATGTATTGCTCCATTATGTTGGCCCATATTGTCTTATTACATTACTAACCTCAACATATTGAAATCCAAATATTTATATTTTTTGCGAAAAAGTTTGAGCTCCTGTAGGTGCTCAGAAAAAGCTAAATAAAAGGTACAAAATACGATATCTAAATATATATGTATATACACAGAAATCTCTTGTTTTTTTTTTCAAAATTGATAATAAGAGACACTTTGATCCTCTAACTGATGTATTGCTCCATTATGTTGGCCCATATTGTCTTATTACATTACTAACCTCAACATATTGAAATCCAAATATTTATATTTTTTGCGAAAAAGTTTGAGCTCCTGTAGGTGCTCAGAAAAAGCTAAATCAAGGCACGCCATCATGTAGTGATTTTTCTTCATGCCCATTGCACATTGAACGGTTTTTTTTCTTATTGTATATAACAAATGTAAACCTATATCATACATAAATTTTGAACCGAATTCTAATAGACCTAGGTATTGTTTGGTATTGCCCAAACCATTACTCAATATATTAAGTGACTGTGAGAGTCGTATGGGCAAATGAAATGGAGGGGCGGCGGGTGGGGTTCGGGGCTGACGAGGGCACTCAACGGTTTATTCGGGGAAATGTTTATTCTTGTAGCAGATTTTCCTTGCTTGATTTTTTTCAGAACAGAACAAAACATTTTTTTCGAAACGATATTTTACTCTAGGATAATGTTTGTGAATATATTAATCAAGACAGATGTATCTGAATTTAGTATCTGTAAACAAATCTGTGACAGAATAACCTAATACACATTTGAGAAATCTAGAAATCTATATTCGGTAGGAGATTGTATATTTGCTTGCAGTAGCTTGAATGGGTTACTTGCTTGCATTTTCAGAATAAACATTTTGATGCAAATCAGCGTATTAAGCTTCTTTCAACGATATCTAATCATCTTCCGCTATGCAATAAATAGATTGAGATCCAATTACAAAATAAATCGAAGTGCCCCTCGGTTGTGGAGTCGGGGCAAAATCAATAAAGCATAGTGAATATGTTCTAAGTAAGCCATAAACATAACGTAATTACACCTTCGATTTTTTTAAATATTTTATCTATTGAAATGAAAATTTGCATTTGAGTTTATAGTCTATCACAATAGTAATTTTGAGAGAGGCTTAGACTATTTTTGTGATAGATCTAACGCTATGCAAATTAGACTTACCAGGCATTACAAAAAAAGGTAGTTGATTATACTATATTTGTTGGGGTGGTCTTTATCGTGTAGAACAAGATCCTATTAATTTTGTAAACTTTATTATATTTTCCTTACTTTAAAAAATGTGATCGAAAAAATAATAATATATTCTAAGTCCTGGGTACACTGGGAACTTCATACAAAATGGGCCCTGAAGGTGCGTTTTAGCGTTTCCGCATAGGGGCCTGTTTACACGGGAAGCGAAAAGCGGCAAAATACTTATATGTTCTTATTAAAAACTAGCGTCGTATATTGCCGCTTGCCGCTCCCAGTGTGAACAAGTTCAAAGGAATATATTGGAATGCATGAAAAAGGCTGAGTGTGAAAACACATATGTAACAAGGGCCTGAGTACGTCTGATTCAGAAGTTTTTGAATATGCCATATGATCTTTTATGCTGTACCTGAATTCTATTAACAAAAGATTCAAAATACATTGATAAAGTATTTATATTCGATGTGATGATTGCATCTGATATCATTGACTCTTGCAATAAAATCCTTAGCATTTCTCAGACAAAACAAAGAATATCGCAGACTTCGCAATTGATTTCGCAAAATCGCAGAGGACAGAAAACGCAAACACAAACAATCCGTTTAAGCATGTTTATTGTTTATTGCAATGTTTCTTACCAAATATTTTTGAAATCGCAATCGCAAAACGTGCGTGAACAGATTTCGCAATGTCGCTCGGGACTGAGTCTAAAACCAATATCGCTGGGTTTCAATGTTTTCTTTGATATATGCTGCGATTTCGAAATATTTCGCCGCTGTGTGACCACACCTTTAAAGGGATATTATATCATAATTTCCATATGGACAATTACCACGGTCGCTCATTCTTGTTTTATTCCAATACGTCTTCTGTCGTAACGAGTCGACATGACAACTAGAGGGATGCACATAAGCCTCCGCATTTCGCCAATGGCGACGGTAAAATCCCTTTGGCGAAGGAGACCAAAACACATTCGCCAAATTGGCGAGGATGAATTTTCGGTCAAATTCATATTCTTGATGAACAAATATTTTTATATGATACTTTTAACGCGTAGATGTTTTTCTCGCGCCTCTGGCGCTCTAGTAACTGCAATAGCTTTAATTTATGAATTTGATTTGACAATAACTTTGATTAATAAAATAAATTTGATTTCTATATAAATATTTCAGAAAGAGTTTCATCATGTATTGGATGCAAATACCAGTCGTATGCATCAGCCCACTCGGCAAAGGTTGGTCCTTTTCACGTCCATTTGACGTCATTAACGCACGTCCGTTTTGGGTCCTACATTGAGCCCAGGTGAAAGTTTGCCGGACGTAATTGTTCAGACGTCACTTCGTCGTCAATATCTGACACCGAGAGGACATTCAGTGAAAGACGTCCGCTAAGACCTTAAATGCGACGTCCTAAAGTGGTCCGCATTTCGTCTTATATAAATGGTTTGGGGACGTCATTTGTTGACGTTATTTTAATTGCCCGCTCATTTTTATTTAAAAATCTAAAATATATTTTATATAAATATCGTATATATACATTTTTCTCTAAAATGATAGATATTCAACTGAACCATATTATTCCTATTTGAAAGCGACAATTTTCAAACTATAAATTGTCCAAAATCAAAATTTTCTTTTTTTCGAGGGGTATTCGCAATGCTATTAAACAGTAAGTTTAATTGATAAGTTGGTCTTTTAATGGGGTCCTAGTAACGTTGCATCACGTCCCGACCAGGATACAATGTCCTTGCAACGTCATATTGCGACGTTAAGGTTACGCCATATTTACAACGTCGCAAGGACGACTTCAATAACACGTCGCGACAACGTATAATTAGTGACGTTATACGGACGTGTTAATACGTCACGTCACAAAAACGTCGTAAACACGTCATTTAAAGGCAATGATGGGACGTCTCATATTTTACATCGTAGCGACGTCATATTCGCGTCGCGGACGTCGGGACGTAAAACTACATGATCAGGACGTTCTTAGGAAGTTGTTTGCCGAGTGGGAGATGTGATTACCCATATTTGTAAAATCAGGATGACCAGATTAAGGGAAATCAGGGGAAAAATTAACTTAAAAATCAGGGAGTTTCAAAATCCAGTTTTTAAATCAGGGACAATCAGGAGAAATCAACCATTTTCGAGAAATTCAGGGATTTGCATTTTGAATCAAGTTATTTCTCTATAGTAATGTATGTTGTGATAAATTTCCTTGATGAAGTTTGGTCCCGCCTTAGGATGTAAGCAACTAAGCATGTGTAATGCTTTAGCATAAACGAACCAATGAAATCTGGTATAGACATGACATAGATATGGGCGACTCATTTGTGGGAGTAAGTTGTCCGATCGCGACCATCAACTATCAAAGCTCCAATCCTAATTTGATGTTTGTAATAAGAAAAAAACTGATTCTTTTATCAGTACAATCGCGTGCACCTGGTAGTAAAAATCGTTATAGAAACTTGACGAGGTTAAAATCAAATGCTGCATGTATTTACAAAATGTAATACGATATATATATTTATCGTCTTTCGTTCGAATTATATCATGTGAATTTTATTTAGATTTGATTCATATTTTTCACCATTAAACAACACATTTCCATTGATCAAAATACAAATTTAGCGCGGCACTGCTTCATTTTGTTTTTGACAGAATTTTCCAAAACCTCAGTTCAGTGGTAGGTCAATAGATCACAACCCAATCCGGAGTGCATGAAGTTTCATCTGTAAATAAAAAATCAATTTCAAATTTGTTCTGCGATTATGGACGATTCAATTATATGGACATGTCAACGAAAACAAACTCAATGGAGTGCGGTGATGCACCTATGATTTATTTCGAGATCGCAGCTTTAGTGGTTTTACCTCTATTTGTTCTCAAAACTTCGGAGTAAACGTCGGTTTATGAAAAAAAGCAACATCTCGATTACTGCAAAATCAAAAACGTAATTTCAATCACTTCCACAGCGATCACATTTACTCTTTAAGCATTAGTTTACAGCTTTGTGAAACAGTGGACCGAACCGTGTCGTTTTATACTATCGACCTACCCAAAGAAGCATCATATCTCAGGTCAATTATTATTATTATTTATTATTATTAAGAGTTACTTATACCGCGCTTATTAAGCAAATATGCCACTAAGCGCTACAAATACGACAAGATAGACCAATTTAAAATACTTTAACAG